>JAAEAF010010381.1:0-22735 GCA_011037195.1 Triatoma infestans
AATTAGGTTGATTAATTAAACGAGATATGAAGACACTGTTATAATATTGCTATAAGTTTACACAAACTGCACTGGACTTGTAATGATTTAATAGAATAAAAGGTGAGAGTAGAGATATAACACGATGCGATGTATGGTTGAATCTGATATATATATATATATATATATATCTAGATTGATAGATGTATATAGATGTCGTTAGGTAGATTCTCACTGGCTTATATATAGGTTCTCCCACTCTAGCCTGCTTAAGTCAGAGAGTACCAGAGAGGGTCTGTCTTCTCTCTCTTAGTCCTCTCTATTGCCATTACAATGGATATCCCTTCTGAATTTTGGCTAGTGCACCAAATCTTCGATAGTTTTGGGGTAAAGAATCAATTGTTTTAGCATTATAGTTCAAACTATCAACTCAAATATATCAGTTCCTATAAACCTGAGGTTAAATTATATTTCAAAAAAATTACAGAAAAGCATTTTAATTCTCTTTCTGTAATTGTTGTTTATAGAAGAATTATGGGGCGGGTGTTGGTGTATTGGTTATGAGCATGGACTTGTAAGTGGGAGGACCCCAGTTTGAGTCCAGCGTATAACTAAATTTTATATTTGTTTAAAAAATGTTAATAGTAAAGTAGGTGCTTCCGCCCCCGTCCACGAGACACCTAATTTGGTAGTTGGACGTTAAGCCCGCCTGAAAAATTAGGCATTACTTTACTTTTTCTTTTTTTTTTTTATAGAAGAATTATTATGTTTGTGTCAAGAGTTTTGAAAATGGGTTTTCATAGGAAATAAATTACTTTTAACACTTTCAACCGAAAATTACAGTCTTTAAACACTTTAATAAAATACTACAATAAAAATACAGCATTGCAAGAAAGTATATTAATATTAAAAAAGTTTACTTTTGATTTTTTACTTCCCTCTGAATAGTTGCAGCATTTTAATTATTTACGCTTTAAGCATATCTCAGAATTTTAGATAATTAGGATATGCCGTACATATCTATAAGAAAGATATGGATTATGAAAAATGCTCACTTTCGGTCTATCTGCCGCATTTATTGAAACGTCGCAGTATGTAGATATACATGTTAACTAAAAAGTATTTCTATAGTGTAAACACTAGCTACTGTAAAAGATACACTTCTAGGTATGCCAATTTTATGACGCTGAAACAATTTAAAATAGAACATTTTAGAAGAAACGTTACAACACTCAAAGAACCTAAGAACTAAATATTTCCATTTATTGAATTTTATAATTGTGAATGTAATATTATATGCAACAATCATGATGATATGATTATAAAGAAATGTACATTTTTTAAGACTTTAGTTCCAAGTAAAGATATAAGCATAATAGAAAGATATACATACTAAAGCATATAAGCGATTTTTTTATTTTTTTAATTTGTGTTATTTACAGTACAATACAATACCATAAGCAAACATGTGATTCTTATGTGAAAGTGTTGAAGTGAGGAGCTAACTAGTAGATAAATACCTCGTTCTAAAATAGACTATTATATCGAAGAAGGTCGCGGGACTCGTAGATTTTGAATTAAATGATTAGAGCATAGCCGAAATTCAATCATTTTTTTATATATATATCTATATATTTACATTTTTTTTTGGATTTGGTTACATTTGAGATGGTGAGATCTTATGGAGAGTTAGTGTGTAATACATAGAAGGAGCATCTGTTAACTGCCGGAGCATTTTGAATTAAAAGGCCTTTATTGTCAGCAAATTTGAGTGTTTGTTAAACTCCACAAGAGATTTGAATATACAGTCATATATTAACTGTTTATGGACAAGTGAGAGTTTTCGATCGTCGGCCAATTATTCGCAATAACAATTAATACGGTTTGTAAAATTTACCGTCTTGTCGCTTTAATATTGTATGGATTTTCTGTTAGTTGCTTGTCTATATGAGCTACATTTCTAGGTAGGTAACGAATCAAATTAACAAAAGAAAGTTTCATTCAATTAAAGCTGACGAAGAGATAAGAAGAGCCGCCACAGATTAAAAAAGGTGATTTGCTGACATTTCTGTGGGTTGAATTTGTGACACTATTTTTTAGCATTAATATGTATTTAAGTTTCTAATATGCTTAATTGTATCTGTAAGTGGGGTGTGTGGAACTAACAATTAAAAAAAAAACAAGAAATCATTAGAACAGTTTAAAATTTTGTGAAATATCTAGTCATTTCTGCGATTTGAAGAGACTTTGAATCATGTATTTTTCGAGAGAAACTCAACTTCGAAAACTTTACTTGATTGCAGTACTTATCTATCCTAAGGGCAATAGATTTACGCACTTTTGAAAAGAAATTCTCAAATGTGTGTCAACACATAGCTAAGTTTTTTTTTATAACAAATTATTATTATTTTTTTTTTAAAAATAGTACATAAAAGAAGTTTTATAAAAATAAACTTATTAAACATTCTTTTAAAGTTGAGTTAAATTTAATTAATTTATTGTGCAACCGTGTTATAAATAATGTGAGAATTATTAAACTAAGAACAATTAAGAACTAAGAGAGAAGTTTTTTTTCTTTTAATTACATGATTAGAAAGATTACATGAAAATGTAAAATATTCTCTGTGATAAAGTTCACTTTTTACACTATAATCTGTACTACTAACCGCCGAAATCTAGTGGACATTAATGTGATGAAATCAAAAGACTAACATTAAATTCTTTCCGAACAATTTTAATCAGTGTTTTTCAGATATGGTACAAATTAATTTGGGAAACTTACTGTTTTCCAAGTGTTTTTTGAGAATGATTTCCAGAAAATACTTTAAAATTACAAAAGTTTTAAGCACTGATGAAAAATTTTAAATAGAAAAGTTTTGCTAAAAAATGTATATAATTTTGCTGCAAAAATAAATCTTTTAGAAAAAAAAAAAACAATTGGAAAATAAAAAGTAAATCGAGAAATCTAAAAATAATAATAATAAGTTACTGTTAAATGTAATAAAGTGGTGTAAACTTTCTGAATATAAAACTTCCCATTTCTTAAAACAAATTATTTGTTAAGTTTAATTCTCTTACAAATTGTTACATCTTTTTCGCATGGCTGTAACTTTTTAGGTAAAGTGTAATGTGAGAAAAGTATAAAATATAAAAGGTGAGTAAAGTGCTTTTACAACTATCTTCAGTTGCTTATTATATTCACTTTGGTCATCTTGGAAAACTTGACCTCTGTGTATGTAAAAGTGCCCCTTTACTCACTAGTCATATAAATATATAAACTTAATATATTCACTAGGTGATTAATCGTTATAGATGAATTCCAAACATTTAAAAGTAATAAAAAAAAAAAACAGTCATTAAAAAAAATCGAAAGAGGCAAATGAATGAAAAGATTAGTATTTATTCCTTACAATGCACGTATTCCTTTTTACGTTATATTATCACAAAATTACAATTATGTTAAAAATTAAATAAGTTGAAAAATAGTTATTTATTTGATAAGATTCCTGCGACTTTGTTCCCGATGTGGAGAATGTATCTGCTTTGAAAGACCAATTATCCTCTCTGTTAATTACGATGAAAGCAGTTCATCGACAGGAGTTTCTGGGCAGGGTCTCTCTTTCACCCTCTGTTTCCTTCTATATAAAGAGCTGAATCTTTCTTTCAATTTTTGTTATTTGAATGAGGATCATTTCTCGGGTTTATCTTTCGCTGAATTCCGTTGGATATTTAGGCTAAGATGTGAGCTAGTCTACTTGAATCATACATCATGGCTCCGAAAAGAGATTGAGCTGTGCGCCCTCTGTAATTCAAGATGTATTGAAGATGTAGTACACTTTCTTGGCGTCTGCTCAATCCTTGCTGAGCTCCGGAGATTATATTTGGGATATTCAGTACTTGCAAGTCCCCATCTTATTTCCTTAAGAACGGATCTTCTGGCTGCCGTTCCCTAATTAAATATGCTCGCCATGCCTGGTGGTATCAGTATCAGCTTATACAAGAATTTAATTTCTAAACATGTATATACCTATAATTTTTTGAGTTCTCAAAAGTTGTTTTATTTTTGTTATTTCTCCTTGTTATTTTTTTTTCTTTCTATTTCAGGTTACGTTACTTCTTCTTTCTGTTTATACACTTATTTTATTTTTTCTGATTTTATCTTATTATGTACCTATATAAATTTATGAATGTAATATCGACCCCGGCTGACGGATTAATCCAAGCCGTAAAATACTTTGTTTTATTTGTCATTTGCATTTTCAAAGAACAATAAAGTATTATTATTATTATATTATATTTGATAAGAGAGTAAAGCGAGGCTGCTTTCCACATAAAAGGAATTCAGTCTCCTGTTAAATATTATATTTTTTCTACAACAATTAAAAAAAATGATATAAAAACTGATTACTAATATAAGGTAACCTATAAATAGAATGTTGACCATTGATAAGGGTAAGGTTACCTTATAAAAAAGTTGTATTACAAATTATTTTATTGTTAAATTGATTTTATAATCAAAGAATATAATACAAAGTTTAATTTATGGACGCCTACATCTTTTAATATATAAAATTATATAATACAATATTATATATTAGTAATTTTTCATTCTGATCTTAATATTTATTTAATAAAAAGTCGGCAACTGTGTCCATTTTTCATAATCTTTAGAAATTAAAAATATAACTTCCGTCATTGATTTAATTGGATTAATTGTTAAATTGTTCACTATTGTAGAAAAAGATATAGCAACAATTTGTAAAACTTCTGCTAAAAGCAGAATATTAATTAAAGATATAAGAAATTATAACCTTTAATTCGCGCAAAACAAAAAAAAAAAATCATTGGTACTAAACCTTTGGAATTAATAATAATAATTGTAGAAGATTTTGTAAACTAGTTTAATATAAGTTTCCAGTTATATATATAAGTAAAGTTAACACAGATAGCTGCAAGTTTATTAGAGGTGGACCGCGGACCCATCATCATCTTCATCAACAACATCATCTAACGGAGTAAACGGGGTACCGTTTGAAGTGGTTCAAGGGTTTCAGTTACAGAGAGGACCACAGATAGACGTGCAAGAGAGGATCATTAAAGAACCAGGTACTAAGGGATACAGGGAGGTTATTGGAAGGATAGGGAAAGAGGGTTTGGTGCCGCCGCAAGGTATCCATGGTGACAGAGTCGAGGGAAATCTGTAGGGAAATGAGAAAGCAGAGAGTGTGAGTGAGATAGAGAGAGAGAGAGAGAGAGCTAGTAAGGAAAACAAGTCGATGCTGGCAATATGGAGTGACAGAGGCAGTACGGTGGTTCAAGTTCAGAGATAGACAGACAAACTGACTGGGCTGGCAATTTCCTAAATAAACCGCCACCTTCCTCAACACCATCCATCCCTTCATCCATTTATATATATGTATAAATTTTCTATCTTATCAACGTTTACTTCATTAGAATATACCTTCTCTAATATCTTACTACTATCTAACAGGTTGTCACTGTTGTACATACTTCATATAATAATAAATATAATAATAATAAATAAAATAATAATAATAATAATAATAATAATGGTTAAAACCAACTGGTTAAAAACACAATTATAACCATTTTTTTTTTTGTCAAACGTGGAATTTTTACTAACATTTAGTTGCTGTTAATTGTTCATATAAGAATGGGTGATGATGCCGAGCCATATTTAAACATGCTTATTTTTAGAACAAATCAGATACAATTACGTGTCTGTGATATTTCACACATCACCATGATGGTGGCACTATCATCAAACCTAAAATAAATACTTTTGCTTTTCGGAGAAAAAAAAAACCTAACGCCTCAGTTCTAGCTAAAATTTTTTTCTCCCCCCGAAAAATTTGCAAATAATGACAGATTTAATAAATGCAATTAGCAATTTAGAGAGTTTTAGCAAGTTTAAAGAAAATCGTTGTTAAAATATCTTATAAATCTTACTGCGGGGGGGATTTCACTTACTGCAGTTATTATAGTTATAAATTGTTAATTATCAGGTAATACTGGAATGAGTTTACAGTACAGACCATAAATGAGCGGGTAGATCAAATCCCAATAACAATTGAAATCTTAGTTAAACAGGAACGAGGAATGCTAGAAGTAGAGGGGAGGAAAGAAGATAGCGCTATCTTCTATATCCAACAAAGACAGAAACAAAAAGTCAATGCGAATGACTACTTGTTAACTGGCGGCGATATGAATGCTCGTATCGGTAACCAACCAGTCCTGACCTGATAGGACCACATGGCGAGACGGTTTTGAACCGAAACGGTTTAGAATTGAGAGATTTTGCATTGTGCAATAACCTAAGAATTACAAAGTCATTCTTTCCTCACAAGAACGTGCACAAATATACATGGGCTGCCAGAGGAACCCGGTCGATAATTGATTATACAATGGTAAATAAAAAGTTAATACCTACTGTAACAGATACCTGGGTATTTAGATGGAGCAACATTTCCACCAACCACTCTGCTATTACCCAGCTAAGCCTGCCTTCAAGATGGAAAAAGAATACAATAAAAAAAATCAGAAAGCTGTAGAAAATTGGAAACTGCATCTGCTTTGCGATGAGAATATAAGATCTCTTTACCAGACAAAACTGGACAACCACTTATCATCTCATTAGTGGGCTCCCAAATGGAAGAGGAATGGAAAGCAATTAGATACACTATCACAAGTGCAGCTAAGGAAGCTTTAGGAACCAGATGGAAGCAATAATACGAAGGGCATCAGAATATTGACTAGGAACCAGCGGAAATGGCAAGAAAGAAAAAAGATGCGGATCGGGATTTTTTTGCAAAGCTAAATATCGGAGCAAGAGCGGAATATATGAAGGTCTCGGCGCTCGTTAAAAAAGAAGTAAAGAAACGGAATCAACAAAGTTGGGAAAGATATGTGAGCGAACTGGCACATGACATTCATGGAAGACAACAGAAGGCTTACAAGATAATGAGAGAGTTCAATAATGAGACAAGAGAAAGAGTAAACATCAATTATATTTTTATAAACAGGTGGGCCAAATATTTCAAGGAACTATGGCACGATCCCATGGGAACTTTAACCAACAGCAATGACAGTGATGGTGTAAATTTTGGGATAGATTCACTGACGATGAATGAACTGACGTCGGTGCTCCAAGAAATAGAAAACAAAAAGTAAACTTGGTTCAGCATCACATATGGAGAACGCTTTAAATACGGTTCCAAAGAGTTATAAAAGCGTCTTCTAACTTATTCAATGCATACTAGACGTCTGTAAGAATACCTGACGACTGAAAAGTAGCAGTGGTCTTACCCATTTTTAAAAATGGGAACCGAACCGACTTTACAAATTATCGCAGAATTAACATTTAATTTGCCGCTACAAATTATATGCCAGTATACTGGTGAAAAAGCTAAAGTCTACCGCGGATTGCATACTAGCAGAATAGAATGGCTTCCGAAAAGACTGTTCTTGTATTGATGATGTTTTTTCGTTAAAACAACTCATACAGAAACGACGGGAGTTCAATTTAGAGACTCACATGCTCTTCATAGAGAGGACAATGTAAGGAGTTCGACAATGTGAACAGGAATAAACTATGGGAGTTAATGTACAAAAAAGGGATACTGAGTCACCTTGTGAAAGTGATTAGAAGTTTTCCTGACCAAACCACTTTTGTGGTAGGCAATTATAAGCAAATGACGCCTATTTCGACAAGCAAGGGAGTTCGGTAAGGTAGCCCTTTGTCACCAATACTCTTTAACTTTTATAAAATTGGCAAACTAACCTCCAACATGACTTCATCTGTAGTAGTCAAGTCATAAATAGATGCTATTTGCAGACGACCAAGTATGGATTTCGGACAGTGAGGATCGCTTACAAAAGGCCGCCTATTAGCACTCGGTAGAGGATATAATTTAAGCATTTCCTCCACCAAAACGAAGGTAATGGCTTTCTCTCGTTCAAAAATAATCATAAATAATAGAGTAGTCGAGCAAGTAGATCATTCAGCTATCTTGGCTACAGTGCATCCTACATTAGGGATCTTGCTGACATCCAAAAAAGCAAGCTTCATTTCTTTCAAGCCATGTGCGGAATTATAAGGCGCTCCTTATAAATATATAAACACGACCAAGGAAACTCAGTTGAAGTTTTATAAAGTAATGGCCCACAGCATTTTACATGGATCAGAAATTTAGACCCCTAACAGAGCTCTTCAGCAAAGGATTCAGAGTGCGAAGAGCAATTCCTTAGATCGATCGTGGATTACACTCTGTTGGACCACCGCAGGAACGAAGAGATAAGGAAAGAATTGCAGATGGTGGCCCACATTGAACAGGTGACAATGGTATACATACCTGGGAAGGATGGACGTGAGTCGGGTATCTGTGAAACTGTGACAGTACTGTCCTCATGGACGGAGAAGTGTGGGGTCGTCCTCGCATTAGATGGAGTGACCAAGCATTCTAAGCTCCTACTTATTTTCGTTTTACATATTTTTTATTTGTTTATTTATTTGTTATTCTGTTGTGTTATGGTGACATTTTTAATTGTTGTAATTACACTACAATTGTTCTACAAGGGCAACCTTGTATAATTATTCTACAATTATAGAAAGTAATAGTAATTTAGTTATTAATTGTTATCTCTATTTTGTGAGCAAAGATTTGCCTACTTGAGCAACCTGTTTTATTTAAAATACCTTAAGACAACTTTTGACAATTTGGAGACGGAACAGGACAAATGGCTAGTCCTTGAAGATGACGATGCTGATGATCTTACTTCATAGTCTTCTCCAGAAAACCTAAGCCAATTTTTCCAAATAAAAGTAGTAAGCTTATATGTGTGCATTTAGATGCCACTTTAACGAAATTCTTCGGAACCATTTTCGATAAAATTCCAAAATCTTAGATACCTTTCTATAAAATTGCATTCCCGATGGGCTTTGGAATTCTAGAGTGTCCTTTTAATATATATGTAGTAGAACAATATACAATATTAAATTGAAGTGGCACTTTAGAAGAAAGCTTGGGAGTGATTGACATTTATATATGTAGAAAGTTTAAGAAGCTTAAAGTATATCATTGAAGATCCAAGAATACCCTAAAGAAAGTATATAGAGGTGACATTGAAGTGTTTGCTGGAAAGTACAGGCTGGACGCAATTTGCTCAAACAATGAGGCAGAACCGTTGGCGATTTTGAAGGCGGTGGAGTGGCTTCATATGCAGACATTGGATGTCGACAAGAAAACATTTATTATCCACACAGATAGTAAGGTATCGATTGATATGTTAAGTAACAGTAACATTCACCATACTCTTGTTGAAACCATCAGAAGGCATCTAATATCAATGGCAGAGGAAGACGGTTGGATCTTCTCAATTAATTGGATAAAAGCTCACGCGGGACATGAGGGTAATGAAAGAGCTGATTTTTTAGCAAAGGAAGCTTCGAAAGATAATACTCTGGATTTTGTTTACGATCGGTACCCGAAATCCTATATTAAGACCAAAATAAGGTTATCCTTGCTGAGAAATTGGGAACAGGAATGGAGGCAAACATCAAAAGGGCAATACACAAAGCAGTTTTTCCCATCAGTGAATGCCAGAATGTCTGTTAAGCATTTTAACTTAAACCATCCACATGTAACAATGTTCCTAGCCGGCCATGGTAGGTTCAAAAGTTACTTCTACCGTTTTAAGATTGCGAATACTTCGGTATGTAAAGCGATGGAGCTAGCGAGCATACACCAACTCACTTGTTGTTCGATTGTTCTCTCTTAGATAACAAACGAAAAAATTTATTTGCTAAATCAGTACTTTTGGGATATGGATGGCCTACAACACAGGAAAACCTTATTCATCATTTACATGAAGATTTTATTGAATTTATCACTAAAATAGATCTGGACAATCTTGCAAGTTAATCACTTCAATTTTTCATTCAATTCATTGAATTTTGGGGATTAAAAATTCAATTCATTTAATTCAAAATTTTTCATTTAAAATTGCTCATTTTTCAAGTAAATCGTTAAAATCTTTCATAATTCCCTAATAGCATAAGTACTTGTTTTGTTTTTAATCTTAATTTTGTAAAATATTGATTTGCATTATACATGCAGTATGTAAATGGAACATGTAAAAATTTCTAATAAACTCCTCCAATTAGGGGTACTTTTTGGAGGAAAACACAAAAAAAAAAAACCCTAAAGAACCATTCAGTAAAGCCACAATTTGGTAGATGATTTTGCCCGAAATCTTCGTGCCTGACGCGGTGGTGGCGGTAACAAAAAGGAGTCATATGAAGTTTGAGGTTTATGCGATTGTTCGTTTTTGAAATGTCCACTCACCTGTTAAAGCAAGTAAAAAGTCTTTAAATAAAAAATACACTTAGAAAATATTTCTCAAAATGGGGAGAATCGGATATCATAAAATTTTCATTTACTTATACATTTTATGATTTTTTTTTTTTTAAATTTTAAGTTGTGATAAAAAATTACTATTAAATATCTTGGGGCAATATGAGGTCCCCTTGATGGGGCGCTCTCTCTCGCGGCGGCCCTACGCTTCTGTAATGTTAACTTCTGTTAACCGTACTGAAGCATTTGAAATTAATGGAGCTTAAAATGATAACCATGGTAGAATCGTACATTGTACTGAATTGTTAAACTAGATAGAGAAAGAGTTGCAGCTTCGCCGGAACCCTCTACAAATAAATTTTCCTCGACAAATATTTCAAATAAAAGTGATCGACCGACCTTCATGTATGCTTGCAAAGTTTAAGAAATTAATCGTTTGAACCACTTTCTAAGGTCAGTAATAACTAACAAAAACTTAACAAATTTTCATAAACATTTTCATCAACTTTTTCAATATCATTTCACAATTAGTCTCATACGCTTCTTATTTAAAAAAAAGAAGTTGTTATAAACATTTACTTACATTCTAGTTGTTACGATGTTATTTTGAGAATTGATTATAAAAATACTTAACTGCATAGTATCAAAGTTTTTAAGAAAAAAAGCCAGAGAGAACACTTAATCAAAATCAAGTGGGGCTGCTCAATTAAATTGAGGTGCTCCAACACACAGCGTACTCATCAATCCGTAGACATACCAAAAAGCGATGATACCTATTCATAAAAAGTTAAAAAATTTAAATATGTCCTAATGTCCAGTCTCAAATAAAAGACATAATATGTATAGATGACAAAGTGCATCTAAGTCTAAATACGTATATACATTAAATTTATCTGTAAATATGCTTGGAAATAATTCCCAGGGAGTCAACTAAAATATTCTCCACTAAAGGAGCTATGTCTTTAAGGCTAATATTTACCTTGTCGAAAAAGTCCAAGGTTGTCTTAGGCACCACACTTCTGGCACCAAACCACAAGCCATGCACCTTGTACTCCCTTACCCCGAACTGATCCTCAAACTTTTCCTTATAAAAGGGAATACATTTTTCGTAAATTGCCCTTTTCTCCTCATCTATTTTCTCGCCCTGTTTCGGATCCTTACTCTCGAAACGGATGGTCGGATCCAAAATATATGCTACATTGCTGGCATTGTCAAACGCTATAATATCAGCGTATCTTGTAGATTCATCTGTATCTACAGCGTATACCTCTTCGAGAGTCACGTAACCTTTTTTTCCATAATCTCCATCAAGGTGTGCTTTACCCTATGGTGGCGTCTAGTTACAAGAAGCATGTTGTCAGGACAATTACCAAGCACATGCGCTGGCGTTTCAGGCTCTCTGCCGCATATGCGACAGAGGGGTCCAACAGCTCCTGCCGACTGTCCACCAACCCCAGGAACAGCACGAAGTGGGGCATAGTTTATGTTCAGCTTAACAGCATTACTCCATTCTGAACATGATAAGATTTTCTTGTCGTATACAAACTGATTTAATTTTGGGCTGTCCTTAAAGTGGCACACCCCAACCCCTTGCCATTTACAGTTTGTCCATTCTTCAAAAGATTTTTTTCTTAATTGCTGTCTAAGCTTTCTGATGCTAGGAAAATCTTTGTCGGAACATATGTTCAACCTGGATGCACATATCTTCGCTTCAACCTCGTAATCAAATATTTGTTGAAAATGGGCATCCCGAACTTTTGCGAGCTTTTGGGCAAGTGACCAGTGCTGCAGAGGAGCCTCCCACTCGCATCTAAGTAAGCCTATGCCGCAATAGCTACGAGAGGCATAAAACATTGCCGAAGCAGTGCTTGCCGATAGGCCGAGCATAGCCTTAACACTTCTTCTGATCAGCACATCCGTTCCTTCAAGTAACACTGGTTTAAGTTTTGTTAGAGAGGCAGTTTGGAGAGGATATACCATCGTCGGGAATATGTATTGATTTATAATATTTAATTTCTGGTCTGGTTTCAATAAATTGGATGCGGTCAGTTTATTCATATTTTCAAAAATAGTTTATTTAAAAAAAAATAAGTTAGTAATAAATAGTAAGTAATAAATTTTAGTTTATTTAAAAAAAAAAAAAAATCGTTCAATAAATATCATTTCTGGTTGAGTATTTTAGCCAAAATTTTTCATATAGGATTTTATGAATGTAATCTAAAAATACCTATCATTAAGTTTGAGAAGCGCTAATGACCACAGTTGTCGATGCGCTTATAATAAAAAAAAAAAAAATTAAGTTTGAGCTTGATTTGTTAAGTTTGTTAATAACATTAAAGAGTGATTTTGTTTGAAGATTTCCCGTCCACAAATACACACACCCATTCACTGATACACACAGACACACACACACACACAAACAAACAAACATGGTTAAAGGCTACTAAACAATGTACTAATGGGAAGGAATTAGCTTAGTGGTTAACGTACTGGACTCACACACGGAGGTCCTGGGTTCGAGTCCAGTTGTGCTGCCCTTAATTTTCTCTTCCTAGGAGCCTCTCTTATAGTTCACGTCCGGTGTTGTCTGTAATGAGAGGCCGGCAGTGCACTGAGAAGGGCGACATAGATGTTGACGTGCCTTAAATGAAAATAAAAAAATACAAGGTACTTATCTTTTACATAACAAATCGATTAATAGCCATATAATTGGAGTCAATATTATTAGGGTCATTAATAAACATTTTCTTCATTGAGCAAAAAAAAAAAATGCCTCTTAATTTGTGTCGAGAACGGGTAGTGGATTTCGTATTTGATAAATTAATTATTAATGGAGAAATTATTAATGATGATTTATTATTTACGTAAAGATGCTAGAAGAAAAACAAACAAAAATCACTCTTAAACGTAACATTTCCATCTCTTCTTGTATGTCCACAACGGTTGTAATTAGGAACTTGAGACATTGGGATGATAGTCGAAGAGAAACTATTCTATTACTATTTGGAACTATTTGGAAATGGCTAGCTGTTCATCCGTTCACGTTCCCAGAGCGCTCTGCAGGCATTTAAAAGCCCTATCGATAATAAGAAACCCTGTCATCTTCTTAAAAAAAAATCACTCACTAGCTAAAAAAATAAATAAATACATTTTCATAATTAAGTGGATTTAATTTCTATTTATTTATTTTCATCAGAGACAGTTAGCACATTAATATATTAGAACAGGTGAGTAGAGAAATAGGGCTTTAGAAATGTTTGCGTAATGACAATGTTGGTGAAGGTGATTTGTTCTCCATACTTTGTGTACGTACATAGGAGTGGTGGAAGAGTCGGCCAGACAATCAACCATCCTAACAATAGCCAGGAAACACTTGTTTGTGTCATTCATTTTAGCACGTAGTCACGACAATTACATTGAATAACGTTTTTACTCAGGAATAAAAGTAAATTAAAACTTAAAACATTATAGTCTGTAAAAAAAAAAAAACTAAACAAAGAAAATAAATAATTTTATTATTAAACTAATGATAAGTAGAGTGAAATTAAATCTTCGTTTGTATTCCTTCAATATTAGCAAAAAGTTAATTATGTGCTTATATTTTATTGTATTTAAAATCTCTCCATTATAATATTCAATGATGATTTTAATTGAAAAAGAAATACATAAATCTCAGGCCTACTTCCCCCTAGCTTGCTCATTCAAATGACCTCGTTTTTTTTAGTTTTAGATAATTTTTCTATTAGGATTATAATAGCCAATGGAAGAGAAAGTCATCTAATTGTTTCATACAAGAATTTTTTTTTATAGTTAAACTTGTAAAACTGTGATAGATCATAAAGACAACCTAGTAACAATCAATTAAAAGCAATTTGATATCATTTATAGTACAAACTATTGAATTTGACTTCTATTATATTGTTAAATACATAAAGAAGAGATGAAGTACCAAGAAATGGTTAGACGATGATTTGTACTGGCATAGGGTTCCATCAGCAGTACACGATCTAAGGGGAGCTCTCAAGTTACTAACTACTTGCTATTATGAAGCTAAGGGTGTACCCTTATAATTATCCATACTGATGTTTAGGGATTATGTTATACAAGGGAGAACAACACTTACACACACAAAAAAGTAATGTTTCTTCCGTATTGATATTAAGTTTTTATCATTGAGTTATGTTGTGAACAATCTGGTGGTTGTAATTGTTTAATCTAATTGTTATATTAATATTGAATTAATTGAAATTGTAAAGTTAAAATTCTATTTAGATTCAAAACGTTACATAAATCGAAAATATCATATGCAAAAAAATATCTGAAATAATAACTCCGTATTTCCAAAATTGATGGTCATCAATTTGAAAAGATCCAAGAATTCGTATAATTGAAGAATTATGTTGATAGCGATAATAATAAATAGCTAATTTTAAAGAAATTGTAAAGAGAATAAAGTCTGCATGCAAAACCTATTACGATTTAAGCTTTACAATCCAAATTAATTACGGGAGACTAGAGCCAGCCGTGAAGTGTAGGAGACCTTAGTGAGGCCGGTATTGTTATATGTCTCCGAATTTTGGGTAGTTAACAAAACCGACGAGCAAAATTAGCCATATTTGAAAAGAAATGAAATACGGTGGATATACGGATCTGTTAAAGAGAATGAAACTTTCTGGATCATATATTTTTGGTATAACTTTCTGTAGTTTTAACCAAAAAAAAAAAAGAAAAAGGTATTTTTGTCTTCTCTACTGCTTGGTACAATTTTTCGTTGTCGTTACCGTTACTATATTTGGTTTTGTGCACAAAATATAGTTCTTAACCCTATTTAAAGTGTTTTTATTTTCAATTTAAAACGGTCCATTCAAATCTTAGATATTTTAAGACTTGCTAACAACCAATGCAACACATAAACAGAAATGTATCCAGATTAATAGACTCTGATGGGCAGTACAGACGATACCTGAGTATCCTTTTTCCAAAAAATAATATTCAATTATAAAACAATCGGTAAAAGAAGAATCGGCAGTCCAAAGACACGGTGGTTCCAATAAGAACTTGTAGTAATTCTTCATAAAAAATAGTTAATAAGTCAATAGCCTATTTAATAGATCCTAAACAGCCTTTATATACCTACATAATTGCACTGCAACCTCAAAGATCTATTGTTCCCCCCTGAGCCTTTCCAATGCACTACCGGCATCTAGTTACAGAAAAAACTGCATATCACCTAGCTAATCCCTTCCTTTAAGTAAAAATATAATTAGTTTTTTTTTAACGGTAAGAGAATAACATTTAATACTGTAAAACTATGTCTGATTTGAAATCTGAAAGCTCTTGAGAGTTTGGAACATAGCTTCATTAATTGTTCTATATACCAGCCAAATAGAAAAGAATTTTTATCGAACTATTTACCAACTAACATTGCCACAGGATACCCACTCTTCACTCTACTCTGCACTCAAGATGAGAAACCACCAAGAAATTTAGCTCGTTTATGTTGAAAGTGTTCCTTCCAATAAGATCATTAGTTTCTGCATTTTTTGAAATTTAATAAAAGAAATATGTTCAATTTATTTTGGAAACAAGACAAAATCTGATTGATCGATAAAATTTCTTCGTACTTAATATTCCCAAATAGATAAACGGTTTACAGAATTTGTGTAAATATTTTTAAAGCACAATAAGCCAAAGCCATTCCCCATCGCTTGAAAGCTTAATTAGAAGGATCGTGTTTATTACGGTTTTTTTTTTTCAAAAAAGCATAAAAAGAGAAAATTTGGGAATTGCTTCAGATTCTAAAATATTGTTAAATAAAACTATTTCTAACCTAACCTAACCGTAATATAATGTAATAAAATAAACCAATGTTTTAATATTTTTTTAAATTATTATTACAACAGCAAGGATTTGCCGCAAGTAATACAGATTGTATAGGAAACATACATAATAAACAAGTCGAGGAGGTACCTAGTAAAATTCACTCACTAGTTTAACTCGCAAGCAAGACACGAGTCTATTGTCGCATTTGAGACGACTAGAAGGATTGTCGAGGAGAGTTTGGGAAGAGAGGCGACGTTCGGTTTAGAGTGTGTGTGGTTAAGGTGTTATGGAATTTCTTATATCGGATTATGGTTAAAGTCGATTAGGAATATTAAAATCATTATGAATGCACGGTTGGACACATTTTAAGGAGCATTGACGATAGTTCGAAGGATTTTAGATTGTAATGTTTGGATTCTTTGGAGGTTGGAAAGTTTGGCAGTACACCACAGTTCGACATTTGTAGGTCCATTTTGGTTTAAAAAGAGTGTTGTATATGAGATGTTTGTGTTCTAGCGACAGTCGACATCTATTGTCTGTTAGTCTTTTCAGCTGACTGTATTCAGTTCTTGTGGGTTAACTTGAATTTAAATAATTAGAAGAGTTCGTAATTCATGAAAATCACTAATTACAAAGAGTTTTAGATCCGGTAAATGTTGTCCGTCTGAAATCAATCCATCTTCTAAAAGTTGAATTGATTAATTTTGTTTTAAATAATTAGGTAAAATATCGCAGATCATATCCTGGCAAATAGGAAATAGGGAAATATTTATGTAAGGCCAGTTAACTAAATAGGCTAAAGTAATTGTAGTTAAGTGACGTACCAAAGGAGTGCGTTGTTTTCATAAAGGGTTTTAGAAGAGGAATGTGCACATCTGTTGTGTGGTTCTTTACATGAACTGTGTTAGTTAGCCCTCTCCATGGCCAAGTTAAACAGTCCCATCAATATTGTTGACACTGTCCAGTCCAAACTGCATACACAGAAATGTTAGAGTGCCGCAGAAGGGTGGCCTAATATTTATTCATTATTATATAAAGAGTATTGTACTCAGACCTGCTCTATACTTCTTCATACTTCACGCCGACAGTTTGAGATCTTTCATTGAGATCATATTGAGAGAAGAATGAAACATTTATAGAGATCCATATTTTTTTTTTTACTTTATCTCTTGTAGCTCTGGTAAGGGGGGAAGTATTGCGATCGTGTCAAATTTCGAAATTGAGTTTTCATCGGAAATATATGTTTTGAGGTCCCCTAACCACAAATCTTTCAGGTAGCTCAAACTTGGTATTCCATTTTGGTACTTCCGCCGTACCAGACACGCAGTTTTCAGGCAAATATCCATCAACCGGAAGTCGGGACTTTATGGAAGGTTTTTTTCCATTTTTCTCAATTTACTCGAAAATGGCAATCGATTTTCTTTAAACTTTGTATACTAACTACTTTTAATTTTTAACATTTTCCTAGAAAAACTGATTTTTGCGGGGGTTCTGGGGGATCACGAAAGTTAAGCTATCTTCTGAAATCTACTCCAAAAAAAGTAGATTTTGGGATTTTGTCTCGACTCAGCAAATTAAATAAATTATATGTTAAGAATTTCAGTTAACGAAATGATTAAATCAATTTTCTTCATATTTAAGAAAGAAGAAGTATGGCGAAATCTCAAATTCACATAAAAAAAAACAAGCGTATTGTTGCATGCAAATCTTGTCGAGATTTTAAAACTTTAGGGATGAAAGCGGGGGAAAACGTACCAGCATATAAACGGAAGAAGTTTATAGTTTTTGCTATTTCCTAGATTGAGTGTATCCATTTATAAAAACATTTATTTATCAAAATTACAGCAATAATGGGAAAGAAAATATTATTGACTTATTTTTATGTATACGTATAATATATAATCAATTAAATTTTAAATTAAAATGAAAATCATAATTATTTATCTGATATGCAACTGTAATACTTTTAGGATCATAGGCAGTGATTAAGAGAAATATATGATAACGGTTTTTTTTTTAGCGATCTAAATTGGATTTCAGAAAGCATCAAAAAAATTTAAAAAAAAATAAAAATTAAGTTGCAAACAGACAAAGTGTATTTTACCATTGGAAACATTTTCACAGAAATATCCAACAATGTTGATTCTGTACGGTTAATTTGTTGTTGACCAAGAGTGGTTTTGGGAAATTTCCTTTTAAAAATCCCAGCAAATGGTAGTGCTTATCACATTTGGAGTAGAGAGTCGATTTAAGCGTTTTGGTGAATGGTGTGCTATTGACAGGTGGCTAAAAAAAAAAAAAAAATTAAAAAAAACTTCCACCTGTGCAACAATAATATTAGTTGGTTCACCAATTCGTTTGGACACGAGAGTGGCAATATGAGTGGATGAGTTTGTAATGTAAATGGCGAAAATCCCTGAACCATGGCGCTTTTTTCAGCGGTGGGTAAATATCAACATGGCAACAATATAGGCCGCTCTGACTACAATTCTCACCATATACCCTATCTACATAACTCTAGTCTCACACACACACACATATACATTCTCATAGATTTACAACTTTTACAAAAGTCCATATAGTGAGAAAGAACAGTCCACAGCTTCGCCCCAAACAATGAACTGAGAGGCGAGACAACTTGCAACCAGCATCCGTAGTGTTGACACTGACAACAGAAATTTGGTTAAGTCCCCTCTGGTATAGTTTGTGAGTTAGAGAGTTGAAAACGTTATATATTATTCTAGTCACACAAACACCCACACCCACCCACAAACACTTTCACACACACACACACACACACACACCATTCACTTATACATATACAACTGTATTAAAAGAGAGTGTCTGTGGGATGGTGTACACATGGTTAATGACTTGTAACAATGAGCACTAATTCAATGTAAACAGACTGATTAGAAACTCCCTCTTTACTTACACCATACCATCAGCAACCAATAACATCCCAGCGCCAACAGGAGAAGTAACACTACTTGTATAGAGGATATGTTCCCATTTACATAGATCAAGACTTGCTCCATTCTAACAGCCTGTTCCTTCTTTAAATAGATTTAGATTAAGATTTAGCTTCTAATGCATAATCGGATTTTTCCTAAACCATTAACTTTAAAAACCACAATTCTCTAAAACAAACACATTTTTTGAAATCATTTAGATTAACATGAATTAATTGACATTGAATGGAATTTAAAACAAGATCCATTATGTTATTTTTATTTATAAGTATTGCCATATGCGTGTCAAATGAATCAGTCATTATCAATCTTTATACAAAAGCTCACTAATTCTTTGTGAGGGAAGGGATTAGCTCAGTGGTTAGCGTGTTGGACTCCCACGCGAAGATCCCGGATTCGAGTCCAGTGCTACCCTTAGATTTTTTCACTGGCGATGGACAGTGTTGTCTGTAACGAGTCTGTACCGAAAGAACCCTGTCCGGAGGCCGGCAGTGCACTGAGTAGGCTCCGGGCTCCAATGACCATAGATGTTGACTATCCTTAAATTAAAAAAAAAAAATTATTAATTAATTAATTAATTATATATTTATTTGCACTCAGATATACAATCTGTTGGCAAAGGAGTTGCAACATTATAATAAATAAAAAAATATGAAAAACCAAAACCAAGAAACAAATCTAATCTAATATAAAACAATAAACATAATGAATCATAAAGTAAGAAAATAATAATTAAAACTGAAAAAATTCGCATAGAAGAATATCTTAAATAAAACATCTTATCTACACATTGTTATCAATGAAGTTCAGACATATAATAAAATATAGCAAAATAAAATTATCATTAAACAAGTTAAATTATTCTTAATAAATTAATAGAAAACTGTGATGAAAGAAATTAAACAAAACAAAAAGTAAATAAAATAAAATTCTCTAAATAAGAAATTACAAAATAATACTTATGTAGTTATGATAGAAACAGACAGTTGAGTATTAATTCACTTATTTTTTATTTTAAGAGAGTTTACAAAAAATAAAAATATATCTGTCAGTTTGGCTGTGGAATTAACGGTGACTACTTGCTCTAAAAATTCAAGTGTGGAATAATTAGAGACATGCTTGGTATGTTTATCTATAAATTTGTGTCTAACAGTATTCAAAGCGGGACATTCAAATAGGAAATGACAGAGGTCGTCAAGGCCAACACCACATGAGCCACAAAGTTCATCTGGGGAAAATCGTAATCTCTGACCATTAACTATGATTCTAGGGGATTTGGGTCATAACTCTAATTTTTTCAATATGGCAATCAAAGTGCAAGAAGGAGGAATTACTATTACCAAGTGAGCTGATTATTCTGTAATATTCATTAAACCTGGAATTTAGTATTAAGTCTATATCTTTACTCAGAAGGTAATTACGAAAGGCGTCCAACATGATAATTAATAAAAGATGGAGTTTGATGAACATGATGCTCATAGCCAACAAGTGTTAGATAGTATCCTAGATGTGAGAACCAATTATGTGGTGATCCCATATTTTTTCATCCAAGTAAACTATTCTTAAAAAGCACATCTTAGGCAACCTATGGGCATCCATGTTCAATAAAAGAAACCACCAACTTCGGCTAAAAATTTTAAACTGGTTGTGAATCCGTCCAGTCTCTACTCTGACATAAGAACTGGGTGTTTGAATGGGCAATTTTAGAAGTGATTTAAAAAAAGAAAGTTGGGCTTTCTTACATTCATTATAATAAAGTGGGGCCCAAATCTCAGAGGGATAAAGGAGCACACTTTCAGCCATGGATTCGTATAAAACACATCGAGTTTCCCAACATTCAGATCTTGTGTTTTTTAACAAAGAAAAAACAGAAGAATTGGCAGACACAAACCGACCTAAGAAATATTTAGAAGCAGACCTGAAATTTCCGGAAGAAGAGAGTGGAACCCCAAGATCACATAACTATTAGACATTTTAATTACAGATCTATTAAAAAAAAGATCAATATATTTCGGAAAACGACCTCCCTTATAGAAAGGAACCACGATAGTTTTAGTTGTATTTACTGTCAGAGAGTTTTCTTTGCAATAATCGGAAAGAACATTTAAGTTATGTCTCGTGCCTGAAAAACTAGAAGATAATATAACTGTATCGTCAGCGTAGAGAATCATGTTCAATTTCCTCTCAGAATTAATGTTAATTCCCTGGGCCCCTTTTTTGACAAAATAATTAACTATAGTGGCCGTGAAAAGTGCGAATAATATCGGGCTTAAAATCTCGCCTTGGAGGATCCCTTCCGAGATATTAATATCCTGAGAGTAGTCCACCCCTTGCGAAATGACCATGGTGACATTATCGTAAAGATTCATAATAACTCTGAGAGTCTTCCCACAGAAATCAAAATTGTACAATTTTTGCCACAATTTCAGATGTGAGACCGTATCAAAAGCTCTTTTGAAATCAACGAACACCGCAAAGACCTTACTTCTCTTTATTCTTAACTGTATATCTATAGCGGAAGCCAATGTAAAAACAGCATCTCGGCAACCACGACCCTTGCGGAAACCCATTTGCTCCTCAGGGAGTAAATTATGTAAATTCTGCCCATTCAGAAAGTCTCTTATAAATTATATAAGTAAAAATTTTAAGAATACAATTAAAAATGGCAATACCTCTATAATTTCCCGGGTCATTTTTATCACCTTTCTTATAAAAAAAATAATTATAATAATCCTTTGTGAAAATATCACACCTACTCTTGGTCTCCTAAATCACCAAAACAAAATTGTGCTAACTAATCTCGAGGTCTTTTGAAAATTTAGTATAGCATTTGAGTACGAATCAAATTATGTTATAAGGAGATGATTGTATGCCAATGGCCAGGAGGAATCTTTTAAAGATGTTGCAAAGTACTATAATATGGAAAAAGTAAAATACAACTGGATCGAATAAAATAAAAATCAATAAATTAATAAATATTTAAAATAAAATAAAAAATCAAAAAAATGTACTAATGTGCAGGTGGAAGGAGAGTTATGATGGGGAACGAAGAGTCTACTTTTGTAGATACACAAAAGCCAAGAGTAGACACACATCAACTGCATCTTCAAGTTCATGTTGTAGTACGTGACTGTCACGTTTGTCAGTGTAAATGTTGTTAGCTGAGATACCTTTGGGGGATGCCTTCTGGAAGCGACCTTCATACGAGCGTTAGAGAACTTTCAACTAAACTAGATACGGAAGTATCTCCCTCTCTACCACAAAAATTCCTGAAGAAGTGGCCAAGCCACTTTTCCCAATGGGACAGGATAGTTGTAACTTTTCATCGATTCAATTGTGCAAAATTTGTACAAAAATAAAATTTTGTGTTAGCTTCGTTTCTACGAGGATACAAAAGAGTGTCAGCTAGATAACAAAGTTTTATTGAATTAAATGTATTATTTAAAATATCAGGCTTTTCAATGAAAATTATAATGCGGCATCTGTTAAAAACAAAAGGGTTAAAAAATTATTATTGAAACGAAAGTAATTGTTGAAAGTAAATGCCAAGAAAAGATCGCTATTTACCGCTTCTTAAAATTTAAACAT
>JAAEAF010010382.1:0-31561 GCA_011037195.1 Triatoma infestans
GTTTTCCATGCTAGATCTACAGGGGTAGGAAGAATAAACCTCTAATTGGTAGTATTTGGGGAAAGGGATCCACCCCATGTTCTAAACTAATCTAAAGGAGTTGGGAGAAACAGTGTGAAGAGTTGATGGCCCAGAAGGGGGCTGAGGGATGAAGACTGGCTAGAAGTCTCGAGAGAAGTTTTGCGGTGAAAGTTAAACATAAAACCTCTAAATTCAAATACATTTCCACATTAAAACTTAAACTAAAAGATCTACCATTATATAAGATAAAGAATATAACAATTTAATAAGTTACCTTCCAAATGTGTATTCACTTTCAGCACGGAAAAAGTACACATGATTTTTAAATTGCAATTTAAATACATAATCCTTATTAATATTATCCTTATCTGTAGGCGTTGTTACACAATAACCTAATAAAGGTAAACTTGCCAAGGGCGCATCATCCTAAAATCGATTAAAAAAAAAAAGCATACAAAATTTTTAAAAACGTAAGAGGAATTGTTTTTATTATAATAATAATATAACTTACCTGAAATGTTTTATAGAAAAATAGACAGAAATTGGTAAAAACTACCCATAATTTCTGCCAACCATTACTATTTTTGAACTTTCTTAATAAATAACCACTTAGTTGATTCTGTAAATTAAAATATTCGGTTGTAATTTTTATCGGTTACCTCATATAACCGTCAGCTAAATTTAAAAAAAACTAGACTTACCTGAGCCGCTCTAATCTGATCGTTCAAACTGATGCTGGTATTTCTATGCCAACAGACGTGTACTGTAGTATTACTTCGTTGTGGCGTAGCTCGGACCGCATCATCACCACATTTTTCATTTACATCATCTGAAGAGCCTGCAGATTTGTTAATTGAAACAATATGAATGTTTTTTTTTTTATAGAAGAAATAAATACTTCAACTATTAAAAAAATGGCAATGAAAAAACAAAAAAACCCTCAAAACTCACTTGAACATTTCAGACTGAGCAGACTAGTTTGTTTAGTTATATTTTTACTTTCTTCAATAGCTCTGGCAATATCCTCTAACCATTTATCTTTCTCTTCTTCACTGCTTGCACTAACTGTAATTGCTCTATAAATAACATATATAATATGTAATAAAATACTAGTTCGGTAAAACAATGGACGAGAAGAGTCCATAGCAAATGAGACGACGCATGATCCTGATTGTAGGTACAAGAGAGGATTTATTACTGCTTTTTCATTTAATAATGCTCCCAGCAGTTCTGAAGAAGGCAGGCATAATAAATATGATATGCAATACAGTTTCCCAGCGATCTCATTTCAGGAAGTATCAAATCACTGGTGAAGTTTTCGTAATGATGAAAATTGCGAACTATATAAATAAGTACCAATTTAGTGCATACATCAAAAAATATGGACGAATATTATTGAAGTGCCACGCGTTTTTAGGGTACCTTTCACAATTTTTTTAACAATTTGATAAATGTAAATTTTATTACCTTGTTCCTGAATAAATAATAAATGAATTCGGAGTAGGATTATCTTCTCTTTCTTGAACTGTCAAACTACTAATCGGCATCTGACCATGTACTTTAAAAGTCTGCCCACATAAATTACTATATAACATCATATCCGATAGCTGAAAGATTAGAGAACAGTACTGTTAATTAAAGCTTTTACAAAACTAAGCATAAATGCATACTGAATTTCCCTTTTTTAAAAATGAAAAAAAAAACACTCACCAGGAAAAACATCCTCTGTTGGAAACCTTTGCGTTGAGAAAATTTGGAAAGGCATCCTTGTCTAATGAAATGTCTTCCACCCTCTGTTAATATACCCTCAAATCCGCTTAAATCTCTACTCAACTCTATTAGCTGGACATAATTTTCCTAGAATAAACAAAATAAAGGATATCGAGAACAAATCATTGATAGAAAATTAATTACTAATCACGATGTCAAGCCAAAGAGAAATAGATATGATCTATGGTTGTCCATTCATCCCATTTGATAATGTATATTATGTATGTAAATGTTGAACTCCAAATGAAAAAGAATGAAAGAACTTTGTTCTGTTGAAAAATTATGTTAGCAACAGTTTTTCTTCCTTAATGGGAATTAAACTTATATCTGTAGTGAAAAAGATTTACTACAAAGTAATCCATGGTTGCCGGAAAATAAAAGAGAAAAATAAACAAACGTCTTACTTGATAAGTTTTTTTTTGCCTAGGCAAAACCGATACAGCCAGTCCAACTAAATAAAATTAAACAGCTTATTTGATACAGTTAACCATTACTACTGCAATAATATTATATGTCATTGGCCCAAAGTAGATACCGTAACCTTCCCTTTTACTGGTTATATAATAAAAGGGACTAAGTCAGAAATAGACCCCCTCCAATTACCTTTTAATACTTATCCGAATCGAAATGATGAATTTTTTCAAAATAAATGTGGATGTAGTGTGTGAGATGAAAGTATGTGGAGTATGCAAAAGTAAAATAAAGATGTGCAGAAATATAAATCCAATCTATACAGAACAATGATCCAAGCATTACGAGTTAGTTGGACTGACGTGGGGTAATTTTATTTTATTTCTCCGGGAAAGGCCGGAGGATGTAGCCGCCAAATAAGATTGGTAGGATTGTGGGGCGATAAAGAGGCGTGATGGCGAAGCCCCCGATTAACATATATATACATATAATAATAATACGCTTTTTATGTTATTCACGTTTTTAACAATTGTTTCGCATTTTCTACTAATTTAGTAATGAATGCAAAATAATTTTTAAAAACAAAATAATAACGTATTAAGCATAAGTAATAACTATAGGTTACGAAAAAACCTACACGATGCGCTGGTTGTGTGTGTGCGGGGCTATTCCCGGCTTTTACCAATAAAAAGTTGTTCCAAATAGAAAGTAATTTAGAATTTATTAATAATTAAAACAACAATACAAAAAATTTAAAGAAAAACTTACAGAATATTGTAAAATTTCATGTATATTTTTGGTACAGTCTAGTAACTTAAATTTGGCAGTTTCACAATCTTCATATTCGGGATGATCATGACTATAATATTTCATCAAACCTAATAATAATATAAAACAAAAGAGAAAAATAATAAAACAACAGAATAAATATATATATATTCCTTTATCTTCTTCATTTTAAAGACAGACAGTAAAACTTACGATCAATAAGTTGCATGTAATGCAATAAACGTTGTACTGGTTTTAATATGAATAAAGTGAGCGGTAGATAACAGATTTTATTCTTCTCAAAGCTAGTATAGATTTGTTCGAATGAATCATTGCACAAATCTTTGCTTAACTGTTCAAGCACAGTTTGGTGCTGTTCCAGATAATCTTGATAAAACTAAAAGAATAAACATAATAAATAAAACAATAAAAAGGATTAGAAACAGAAATTTCAGGAACAATGCAAACTAAAATTTTTAAATCAAAAAAATGTAAATATTTATGAACAGAGTCGTCTGGATTCACGTTGCATTTTTTGTTTGGTTCTTCCAGCGAAGAAATATATTACCTGCAGATTGCTGACAGCTTTGAGTAGAACATCAGCGATCCTATGATGATTAGCACCTCTACTTTCCCATGTAGCCAGTCGTTGTTCAACTTCTTTCAACAGCAGGCAATGTGCATCATGCAATGGATCTATTATGTTTAATAAATTTATTATAGATGGTGCATCATTTTTATTAAATTCATCTCTCAACCACTGAAAAATAAATCAATTTAATACTTACAAATTCGCTAGACAATATTTAATTGATAATTAGGAGAGTATTCTACTCAGTCTGCCAGTAATGTATTCATACTTACCAAGTTAATAACTTCCAAATCTTTCCTATATGTTCGTTCAGTCATAAGAATTTCTTTTGCTATAAAATATCCTTTATCCGATGAATATCTCTGTAATATATGCATAATAAATAGCTGAACAAATTTAATAAATGAAACATAAATAATTTTTTAATAATAAATTATTCAGTACCTTTTTCTTAACCTCACCATCCAAAGTATCAGACGTTCCAACATTTCTGACAGAATCCTCCTTTAATGTTTTCAATGGACTTAATTCAGGAGATGTATGCTCTCTGTGGATATATTAATTTTTTAATTAATAGAAATGTAGAACAAAAGAAAAAGAACTCTGGACCCAATCCCCATGAAGCGCGAATGGCCAGCAATTCAGCATTTTTAGAACTAGAAGGAATATGAACTTATCGCAGAATTGTGGAAAAGATAGAAGAAAATAGATTGGAATGGTTTGAATATGTTTATAGGACGGAAATGGGAGAAAATATACCTAAACGAATTTGGAAATGGGAAGCGGACAGAAAGTAGGAGGAAGAGAGGAAGACATAGGCTTGAAAAGATTTGTTAGAAGTTTATATGGTAACGCGGGACTTCTGGCAAAGGAAGCGTGGAATAGAAATTTTAGAGAGTCACTTTAAAAGAAATATGCGTTTAAGTAAATTCTCAGTAGTGCGAAAACTGCTATATACAGAAAAAAGTAATGTCTAACCGTTTCGACAAGAGAATCTAAATCGGATCACCACCAAAGGCCAGAGCGTTATTTACTCTGCTAAACAAGATTATTAGATCATTCAACTCCTTATAGAGAAAGAAAACCACAATAAGCTGCTAGAAATGAGCTAATTAAAAAAAAAAAAAAAAAAAAAAAAAGGGAACAATTCTCAACAATAGAGATATGATGTTATATGATCTTTTAGGTTTTCGCGGGCATTCTCATGAAAAACACTTGAATTTCCGGGTTGAGACCGCGCCTGTGGTTTGCTAGAAACAGACGTTTCGCCCATATTAGAATGACTTCTTCAGAATCGTTTCATCTTGAGAGCTAATGGAGCAATACCAAGAATAACAAAGATTAAGAATTACTACGATTCGATTTGGCCATCTATTTGCAAGTTACTAAGGATCGCGACAAGCTTTCAAAATGCATACAACGGTATGAACGATAAAATCGCAATATATACCATAAATCATCTCAGTATAAAATAATAAACTGATGTGCACTGTTATGAAATTATTAAATTACCCATTAATAGCATTAGGTCCACCGTTTAGTTTAGGCACTGTTGGTTGTACAGCGATAGTTACATTGTTGGTTTTGTGCTTTGGACTGCTGTTTGCCAAAGGTGAAGAAAATCTTGGTGAACTGGGAGCTGACTTTTCATCGACCTCCACAACGGCAACTGTAAGATGGAAAACTAAAGATTAATTAGAATACTTCTGAATCCCATTCCATTTTAAATAAAATAAACAATAATAAATAAATATAAATTGAAAAAATCGAAATAAACAGAATAACATAAAACGTGAACAGAAAAAAAGAAGGTAAGTGATAAAGACATGCCTAAAATTAAAACAAAGTAATGAACTAAATAAAATAAATGAGGATTATATATCAAGTTGAAACTTGTAACAAAGGTGGTATATGAACTAAAGAACATTGTGTGCCCATAAAAGAGTTAAATAAAAAAATAATGATAAAACTATTCTAATGTAAATAATGGCCTTCTTTGGATTTTAAAAATTCACCTTAACAAGAATTAATCATAAAGATTATTTCAAGAAGTATTTGTTTATTGAAACAAAAAATACCATTCAATTATAATTTTTTTATAATAACAATAACAATAAAACCAAAGTTGTAAGGCCCAGTTTTTTCATGTACTAGCTAGAAAAAAACAAAAAAATAAGCAATGAATTCATGCATAAATTAATAGTATGATTTTTAAAAATAACGTGGGTACATGCTTCAAAATCATATTATAATATTGAAAATAAAATAAAATAAACAAAAAACATGTTTGTTATCTTTAATGTAGGAACTAATAATGTTATAAAACTCTTAAAATCAATTTCAATATATAGGCGTTTGATTTTTATGTACAATTAAGTTTATGTATAAAAGTTGATACTAACACAATTTGCTTTCAAAGACATTTAAGTACGGTTATTTGGTGAATATTACAAATCTGTCTAGACAACCTTTAAGTCGTCAGCACAAGGACAGGAAAAAAAACGCAAAACAAAATATGAATAAACGGAAATTAAATTAAAAAAGCGTATTTTTTTTTTTATAACTATTCGTTTTTCATAAAACTTCAACGCTAAGTTCATAAGACTCTACAAGAATGCAATTTCAGAGTTGTGCTGAATATAATCAATTTTAGACTCTGAAAATAATGGTAATAACGAAAGTTTTCAAATATCTGGGCTAGATTCTGGAAGCGGAAGTGCGGGCAGCCAAGAAAGCGGTAACAATGCTTCACTCCGTCCTATGGAAAACCAGTATTTTCCAGCGAAAATCAAAAAGAAGGATTTTCTGTTCTATTGTCGAGGGAATTCTATTATGCGCAACCAAGACTTGGACAAGTTCAGCCAATTTAATGAAGAAAGTGAATGCTGTTTTAGATGGAGTATTGGCGCAGATATCTTGGAAAACAAGGGCGGATAGTATAAGAAATGAGGTTATATTGCAGGAAATGGGCATCAACAAGAGGGATTAAACAAAAAGTAGTGGAAAGAAAATGAGGTGGAACGGGCATGTGCGGACCAATGGCCCCAGACAGATGGCCGGAAAGTGATTGCAATTGGGACCCTTCTGGAAGGAGAAAAAGAGGAAAACGAGCACGTCGTTGGAAGGATAAGAGGCTATGGAGAGTGCAAACCTGACTTGAGGCCGACAAATTTAAATTTTTAAAAGTAAATGAAGTAAAATAATGGTAATGACAATAAATAATCTTTGAAAGCTATTGTATTGTTATGGTGAAACACTTAGCAATTGTTATGGTGAAACACTTAGCTAGTTTTTCCAAAACTCATTTAAACGGTAAACATTTTAAACAACCATAAACGAGTTCCTACATTTTGACAAAGCAAATAAATTGTGTAAATAAAAATATTTAACTAAAAAAAAAAAAAAATTAAGTTAATTTTGAAACATAATTTTTTTTTTTACAAGACCATGAGAAATATGAAAAATGAAAATAAAAATTTGATAAAGCAAAAAAAAAAATATTTTTAACGAAAATATATAAATATTACTCACATATTAATTTCCAAATATGGGATATGCACTTTTTTTTTATTATTAAACGAAAAAAAAAATATTCAAAACATTTAATTTCAATTTCATTTTGTTTTTATTTAGAAAAAAACAAAACTCCATTAAAAAAACAAAAAAACAATAACAAATTGTTATGAATAGTATAATAATTGTAATACTTTGAAATTGATAACATAAATAATATATTATTATTATTATTTTGTATTAGTTTTGTCACTTTTATTCATCATCTAATTGGAAGTGTAAATATACCTACACAATGAAAGACAAATATTATTATTCAATTTTTAAATAACAGTTTTATAATTTTTAAATAAAAATGCAATGAAAACAAACAAAAAATATCTAATAAATATTATTAATAGAATATAACATGTAACTTGTTAAAAATTTATTTTATGGTAATTATAATAAATTAAAAATGCCAAAAATATAAAATAATACTTTATCTTGACAAATACTGGGAATAATTTATTACTTGCTAGTTTTTTCTTTCCTTTAAATATATTCAACACCAAAAAGGTTTTTTTTATTTATTTATTTCATTTTTGTAAAATTTATATAAATATGTGAAATTTTTTTTAACTTGGCACATTTTTTGTGTATTATATTGCATTAAATGTACAAAGAGAAACGTTATTTAAATTAATTTTTTTGCGACTACAAGTGAAATTAATGGAAAAATATTTATTGCCTCGTGATGATTGTGAAAATGGGATTTTATGGTCTACTCATTTGAATGTTTTTCTTTTTTCACCTGAAACACCTTTTAAGATTTCTCATTTACTTATTTTAAAGATGGAGAAAATTTTTCTTCCAACATAACCTAGGCAATGCCATACATACATGGCCATACATGGCAATGCCAGCCATGTAAATTTTAAGCATTTAAAACAGCTGTTTTCTGTCTTTATTATGATTAATATTACTGCTTAAAACAGGCTTCTCCTTTTAAGTATAAAGTTTACATATGAAAAACACTTGAGTTTCCAGTTTGAAACCGCGTTAGTGGTTTCCTAGAATTCCGACGTTTCGCCCATATTGCAATGGGCTTCTTCAGAGTAATTTCACCTTGAAAACTGATAGAGCAATACAACCCTGAAAAAGCTCATTGCAATATGGGCGAAACATCGCTTTCTAGCCAACCACTGACGCTATCTCAACTCGGAAACTCAAGTGTTTTTTCATGAAAAAGGCCGCAGGGCCCTAAAAGGTCATATAATAAAACCAATCTTTATATATGAAGTTTACTCGTCATTTAATGCTAATAAAATCCCCCCACCACCACTAAAATAGGATTAGGTGTTCGCATTTAGTTTTGTAAGTGCAATGGTTGGTAGAGGAAATGGGTTCACACTTTAAGCGAGGAAGCTAGTCAGTTCTTCAAGTAGGGTCCTTATGTTGGGCTGCAGTTGTACGAAAACCAAACAACAATTCGATCCACAAAACGAATTCTTCACGGTTTCAATAACAGACATTCACATACTACAAACTTGAAGGGGTTGACATGGTAAATACCTCGGTTTATCAAATCCAGAAAAAGGCAAAATCCTAGCTAACAACCGGTACAATTTTACAAAACCACTTCAGGATCAATGTAAATACTGATTCAACATATAAAAGTTAGCCAAAAAGTATTTCGTCAAACTCTTTAGTGGACTTGTCTTTTGTCTACTGCGACTCTCTAGCTTTCCAATGATTAACTTGATGGAGGGGGAAAAAACAGGTCATACATTGAAAGAGAGTATTCGTACTTGAGCAACAACTTCCATTTTCCACGTACCTATTTTTCTAACATCGTTGTGCAAATTAAATATGCCAACTTAAAAGGTGATTCAGCTGAAAAATATGAGAGGCAGAAAAAAAAAAATAGAAAAAGAAATTGTGTCTGAAAACTTTTTCGTCAACATCTCCCGCTTAAAAAAAAAACACTTCACAATAAATACTGAAAAAAATAAATAAATAAATATCCCTAACAAGAACCAATATTTTCAACAAAAAGAATTAAAAATAATTTAAGAACGTCTTTTCTTTTTTTTCGTATTTGACCAACATATGCCTTCGCCTCCCAATATGAATATAACTGAATGTTTTATCTTTTCTTTCCCTTGGGAACGCCTTTTTTTTTTTTTTTTTTTTTTGGAAGACTAGATTCTGGCACATATCTGTACTTTTTTTTTTTAATATAATATATATACATCAGCTTATAATTTTTGGTTGTTAAATATAAGTAAATGTACTTTATTACAGTTTGACATGTTATGTGTAAGTAATTTAGGTAATAACTTGTTAAAACGTTTTTTTAGCATTGTTGTTAAAGGAATCAAATTATACTTGAGAAAGAAAACAAATTAAGAACTAGAATATAAAAAACTTGTAAGAGAATTGTAAACAGTGAACATTTACACACAATTTATAGATAAGATTCTTTTTTTTTGTAAATAGTTTTGAAGATTATTAATTATCCATATAAAAATCAATATAAGGTCTTAACACATAATGTTATAAAAGATCCATATTTTTTTTAAATAACAATAAATTAAAACTGATTTAAAAACTATAACTACGGTAAATTCAGTCACTTTTTTTTTTTCTTACTTTCTTTCAGAAATAACAAACAAATTTTTAATCAATATTCAATCCTATAAAAAAAAAATCAAACAAAAATTCTTCTTTTTTTTTTTTTAACTAGATTTATTTTTAAATGATTCAACATTTATTTTGAACAATCAAATATACAAACCCTATCCTCTATTGAGCATTAAAAATGAGAATTTATGATACAAACATATCATTATGAAACAAACAAAAAAATCATTTTTATATATTTATATAATTTGCGTTAAAATTTTAAAAGCAACTTTTATTAATAGTTTTTTCTTTTTAATTTTAATAATTAACTTTCTTTTTTTTTTTTGTTTCTTTAGCTTCATACAATGTGCACATGTTTTAAGATTTAGTTGAGCTGGATTGAATTTTTTTTACATTAAACAAATTAGAAGTAAAGGTAGAAAGTAATTTTGTTTAAATATTTCTTAAGTTTTGCAGGGAGTTAAGCACTTAAAATGTATTTTGATGAAGAAGGAAAAAAAAACAAACAAAAAATCGTTTTATGATTCTGTAACTGAAGCAAAAAACCTTATTTACATTATATAGTTTTATTTATTTTAAGTTTAAATTTTTCCAATTTTCAAATAAGGCCACTTTTAAATGCCATAAATATAAAATTAAAACATAAAATACGGACTGCATATTATGTTTTGAATATTGTGTAAAGATGTGATTGCAGTTCACCCAGATCAAATACCAGTTATTATTATTTTTTTATTTATACTTCTTCTTATTTATTTAAATTACTACATCTTCTTTACAGTCTGTTAATGTATTTCTGTGAAAAAAAAATTTTGGATAATTCTATTTTACATGAGCCAGCACTATTCTTGTGATGGAAAAACTGAAAATAATACACGAAAAATCTAATAAAATTTCGTAAAAATATGAAAATACAACAAATTAATATTCTCGCTGAAAACTGTACAAATTATTTTTTTCTGTTATTACTTTTAAATATTTACATTTGGCAGTTTTAGGAGCATAAAATAAAGGATTTTTCAAAAGTATTGATTACATATTGTAACAAAATAATTTTGAGAAATAAGTTTTAGATTTATCCCAAACTAAATAAAAAACAAAAATGGTCCGGCTATATTTTGAAACTAAATGAGGGACATATTCAGCCAAGACTGAGAGAACAGTACACTGTCAATAGTATATGCCAAATTTGGGGCTCCCTCCATGGAATATAACCAGAATTGGTTTGATTTAAAAAAACAAAAAAAAAACTGTATATTTCCCGTGAAAAATTCAATTTTGAAAATTTGATACCAATAGTAAGAGAAAGTAATAATATTCTTCTGGCCTAAGAAATTGAATAAACGATAGACCAGACAATCCTGATGGACACAATCCCAGTAGATACGAGACGCCAGTAAAGTAAATAAGAAAAAAAAATTACCTACAGTTTACTTTTTCGACTGTTAGACAAAGAAAAAAGACAGCATGACTTCCCACCTGGAGATCCTTAGCAATTACAATACATTGCCCCACTCACTATGATGACGTGTATATTATATTTTCCTGATAGAATTAAAGGAATAGAATTAGTTATTTTGGCACAAATATAGATGGTTGTACGACTGTGAAGAAAAAACCCTCTTATAGCCTTTGAAAGAGTTGTCCTAATGTATTGGAATTGTTTCTCTAGTTAATGGTAAGCTTAAAAGAATAAAAAAAAAATTAATTAATTGCAGAGAATGAAAAAGAGCTTTGTGGAAAAAAAAATCCAGCTTAACTAAATTCGTCTAAATTCATTGCAATGAATCACTTTAAATAATTTATAATGTTTTTGTTTAAATAAATATTACAAATGATCAATTTTTTCTTCTTTTTTTTTTTTTAATTTTTGAAATATTTTTAATTATAATTAGTACAATATTTATGTACTTTTTTTTTTCAGAAATCAAGAATTTAAAAGTTTTATTCAAATATGAAACCTGATATCAACGTTTTTAAAAATAATAAATAAATAAATAACAGCTGATTTGTTTTTCTGTATTACACGATTTTTATTTTTTTCTTTAGGCCCTACCTCCGAAACATTTGTTAACATATTTATAAAAACATTTATTCAACATTTTACTTTTTTCCATACACACTGATACATGCAGTCATTATGTAATTTATGTATATATTTGTTTTTTATGTATAAATATGTATATATATGCTATGTATATTATATTTATAATTATGAAGATGTAAAATTACTTGTTTGTTGAATAATAATGTTAAGTCATTGTTTTTGGAGAAATCATGAGATAAAATTTTGAAATTATTTAATTATTAAATTTGTTTTACTGTAATATTTTTATAAATTTAAAATCAATTAATTAAATATTATTAAAATAATTAAATAATTATTAAATTAATTATTGTTGTGTTTCAAGTTTTCGATACGAAATACTTTTTTATTATTATTGTTTATTTAATCTTAGCTATTATTATTAATTGTTTGATTAAACTTTGTTTCATAATATTTTGTCTGTAACTAATGTTAACAACTAAACTTTATTAATCAAGTATGGGAACTTTTTGTATAATTATTTTTATATAGAATAGAAACTGTTTTAAATCTTGATAAATAATTTATAATTAACGAGTGATCCAACAGTGTGGAATCTTTATAATTTAAGAATTTAATGAATACATACTAAAAAAATGGGTGATTTCTTTATTTTATTTTATATATCAGGTAGGCGAAGTAAAACATTCAAAGAAACAGTAATAATAGTAATAATAATGTTCTTGTTTTTGAAAATTTATGAAGTTAGGCCAAATTAATAAGACATCATTTTACTTACAAATGCCTATATTTCTAGAAGAAATCGAGAGGGTGAGCCCGGAAACGGTGGTGAGGGCCAGGCTCACCACCAAAAGGGACTGGTGGGACAAGCTGGCTATCTATGCCCGGACGGTTTTCAGATGAAATTTGTTGAGATAAACCGACATCTCGACCCCCCCGAGGACAGGACCCAGATAGTCTAAAGGGAGCTTGTTTGGGCGTTCTACGAGGCACCACCCCGAAGAAGTTACAGATAGTAGTTCCGGGATGGGCGGATGCCTGCGAGGGAGGAGGGATTTTTTAGTAGCTGCGAGCCCTACACTTAGTGCAGAGGTATTTACCTCTCCACAAAAAAAAAAAGAAGAAAAAAAGCACTATTTCTGATTATCATACTCTATTCTATTGAAACTATTAATATTCTATCGAAATCTACATGAAACCAGCGATCATTTCAACAACATCAGAGGAGATAATTCATTAATCGTGAAAATAATATGCTTATTCAAAGCTCTGATGTGGACTCGATAAAAGTCTGTCATATTATAGACTACTGAAGTAGATGATGAAATGTCTTACTTAATTAGTCTAACTCCATGAATTTCAAAAATACTGAACATAATAACTAAAGGTCAACAAAGAAATAATAATAATGAAATCCAATTAAAAACTTATCATCTAACAAAAAAAAATGATATATATATACACAAAAATAATTTCATTAAAAAATTTTACAATAAAAAGTAGTTTGTTTTACATATATATTATTTATATATATATTTTAGAGCCATTTTTTTTTAAATTATTTTTTTTCATATATTTTTTAAAAATTTTATATTATGAAAAAACTCAGTCTCAACAGTTAAACAAACAATCTTCCTATATTTTCATCATTAATATTTCAAATATACTTAACTTTAATAATAATAATATTATATTGCTAAAAGAAAAACAACATATTAATACACACACATAAATATAGACGAACGTATTTTATATTAAAAAAAAGAAAAAAAGATAAAAATCACAAATAATTTATTATTATAGTGATGTAATAAAATTTTACCCATTTCCATCCAGTTATGCCCCCACATTGGTTATTACAAACCTTGGAAACATTTTCAAAAAATTACACCTTAAATATTTTAATAATACTTTATGAAATAAATGCATCTAGGTTTTTTTTTTTCCAGTATATTTTAATAAACTTAAAAACAAGACGAATAAATAAATGTGTGGATTTTTTTTGATATAATATATGTAATATTATATATATACAATAACGACATAATATTATGTACAAATAATAAAACATGCTACTTTCCTTCCAAATATTAGTAATTTTTTACCACAAATTCGTCATTTTTTAAGCCATGACTCATTCTGATTGATAAATAATTAAAAACAAAAAAACAAAAATTAGAATGAATACGTAATTTTGGAAAAAAAAGTAATAAGGCCACCCCCCCCCCCCTATTCTTTTCTTAAATAAAACAAAGAAAACCTAAAAACATAAAAAAGTCACTAAAGTACATCTAATGTAGTTACTAATCAATCATTTATGACTGTATTTACTTTTTTTTTTTTGAGCAGAAACAAACAGCCATTAAACAATTTTCTCCCCCTTTCCAGTCCTCCTGTTTACTACCATTTCTTTTTATAAAATCCCATGTAAATTCTCTGCACTCACTGTACCAACATTTCTAAAAAAGGATTTCCTTTTCTTAAGAGCACAATAGTCTAGGATTGAATTATATTCTAAAAAAAAAAAAACCTGTGTCTGTCTATATGTGACTTGAGAGTGTAATAATATTTCAAATATCTTTTTGTGCTCCATAAAATTGAATACTTTGGAGGAACATAGTGCATCTAAATTTTTCTTCTTTTTTTTTTTTTTACTTATTTCATTTAATACTTGTTTGTTAAAAATTATGTGCTGCCGAGGTAACTGTGTTCTAAAAAAAACAAAAAAAGAAAAACAACAAAATATTATAATAATTAAACTGACGACTGTTTGGACATTTGTCCCCTGGTATTCGCTGCACTGAGCTGTTGTTGGGGTTGTCGTTTAGCTGCGGCCGCAACCACAGAAGGACTTGATACCGATATTAAATGGCCATCTCTGGTGTCTACATCCGCCGATAATCGATGTCTCCTTTTATTTGGCGGGACATGCCTACGACGTTTAGACACTCTGGGTATAGTGTTTGGCGTGGTCGGTGGTTCGCCCATTTCCAAAGATGATGATGAACCATCACTTGGCGGACTTCTAGTTAGTGAATAATATGAATAACATTTCGCTCTGGCTATAGATTTTGAACATACACCTTTACAAGCACCTCGTCGTTCTACTTTCCCGCTACTACATTTACGTCCACCAGTGGAACCGGTAGGACTTGGCAGGTTAGCACCATAACTACGCCGGTTTGGCTGCTGTTTAGATCCTTCATCTGATTCACTATATGGTGAATCGTAATCATCGAATGATCTCTGTTGTGCATGATATGAACGTCTTCTTAAACTAATTGAATCGTCCGAGTTTTTCCTTGATGATGCTAACATTTCTGTTGATAATGAAGATCCGAATTCTGCTAATGAACTGTCATCAGATTTTACAGTGCACGTAGAATAATACTGGCAATGTTTTACCGTACTCGTACTGCTAGAAAAGTCCGACACACCTATGGAAGTATCACTGGAGTTACCTTGTCGTTTAGGTTTCAACATTAGTTTCACTGTACTTTCTAAAGTAGTAGATGAATCAGGGGCGTCATCTTCTTGAAGTGTTTTATTTTCATATTCCGAATCCGAAGAACTATCATATTGTCTATTATCTCTAGGTAAAACTACTTTCGTTGCTTCTTCTGGCTTTAGTTCCATATAGTATGTCTCAACACTACTAATTATAGGTGTATCAAATGAGGAATTCGGAGGCGAAGGCCATTCCTCTTCGTTGTGTAATAGAGGCGGAGGAATCTTGAAACCTAAAGGTTCAGGCGGCAAAGGAGGTAGAGGCTGTTCCTCTATTTCTGGATTAGTAGAAGGATCAGATGACAAACTTGGTTGTCTATCACTTGATAACAAAGATTCATCTTCCACTGACAAAGATCTTGATGAAGGTTTTGTTGATATATCATCATCAAAATCTGATCGTTCTTGTTCTGATGTTGTGCTTCTCTCGGATATCCTAGACAGCGTTCTAGAGAGTCCAAAAATCCCACCAGTATAACCGCCTATAATGAGTTCAGCGCCAGCATTGGAGTATCCAAATCCTTGGTAATCATCCTTAGCTGAATTACTACTTCCTTCCTCCTCATCAGCAAAATGTGAGCAATCATCAGGCGGAAATATTCCTTCTTCTAAACTTGAAGAACCAGAGCTTTCCAAAGAAAATGGCTTCCATGTAGACGTTTTATCAGGTTTTATACTTGAAGAGCTAGAAACATCATCATCAAAACTTCTCTTAGCAGGAATATACTTTAAATCTAAATGAGCAGGTTCATCAATTTTTTCACATAATGCTGATAGAGTGTTTATATCTTCTTTGGGTTGGAAAGGTGGTTCACTGCTTTCTGTAGACACATTTTCATTTGATGAATCAATATCGGCAGCTTTTGATTCTGATCCTTCATTAGCGTCTGAAATTTCGTTCATATCTTGAATATCGTTCATGTTATTGTAAGAAGATTCAATAGTTATCTGATTACAATCTTTAGTTTCTATAATATTAACATTTGGAAAAGTTTTTTCCTTTGGAGAAGTTTGCTCCATGAGTGCGGCTATTGGATCTGCAAGGAATGCATCATCATCATGCTCCCAATCAACTTCTTCAATATCAATGGTGGGCACATTTGGTACGTCGGTCTCTTCAGAAGTCCAGATTTCTACAGAATAACTCTTAGTATTTTTGAACGAATCTAATCTTTCTTGACGAGTGCTTGGTCTCCTTTCAGGTTGTTCTTCTTCTTTTGCTATTTCATTCTCAACTTCTTTTCCTTCTTCCGCCTGTAGTACGTCTTCTGCTACTACTTCCTCTACAACTTCAATCAGTTCTTCTTTATCTAGTTTTGTATCTTCCTGAAGAACTTCTACCTGATTTTCAAGTTTTTCTCTAGCTTCCTTTTCCACAAAAAACTCTTCGGGTTCAAGATAAGGCAGTTTTCGTAGTTTATTTGCTTCCCTATCTTCAGTTACGCTAGGTTCATTACTTTCAAAGACATCATTATTTTCAAAACTATCATCCTCTTCGTCACAAATTATGCTTGGTTCACTAGAATCTTGATACTCATGTGGTTTTAATTCAGGTACTTTTTGTTCATCACCTAATCTAGAATGTGCAGGCACAACTGGCACAACATTAACACTTCCCTGATCTTCATCAAAATCTTGATTTTCATCAGAACCAGCGGATAAATCTGAAGATTCTTCAATTTCTACCGTCGGTACTATTGGAAATATGACTTTGTTCTCTACAACTACTTCTGGTTGTGGTTGCTGCTGTTGTTCCTCTTCTTCTTCTTCTTCTTCTTCAGGAGGTAATGAATCAGTTTCTGAGATCTCTATGGATGGCACTGTTGGGATTATTCTATTCTGAACAGTTGTTTCGGACAGGACAGATGTAACAGAATCCTGAGCAGGTTCTGCCGAAGATTGCTGCAATTCTATAGCTTCTTCTACTAACTTATCTACTTCCTCTTTTTCTAATACTTCACTGATCCCAGGAATAGGAACATTTGAATCACCAATACTATCACTTTTAAAATGTATGCCTGTTACCACAGGTGACAAACTACCTGCATCTTCCTCTTCAATAACTTTTTCTCTGTGTAAAGGTTTTATCGTCTTTAAAGTTTTCTCTTCAAGTTCTATGCCTTCATCATTGTCCACTGTATCATCTTTGCTGGAAAATGATGTGATGGGTGGTAACCTGTGAAGCGAGACTACAGGTGTTTCTAAAGATTTTGCACGTCTTGAACTTGCAGGAGACTGTGTATGCGTAGGTATAAAAGCAGAACCTTCAGAAAAACCTAATCTAGCAAATAATATTGGAGACCTTTCTCTTTTATTCACTATTGGAGGAAGTTCTCCAAATTTTTTCCAGACAACTTCAGGAGATGTTATTTGCTTTACTCCACCTTGCTTGTCACCTTTATTTGCCTCTTCTACACCTTGTTTTTCACCTTCTTCTTTAGGCTTTTTAATCGTTTGGTCTAATTTCGCAGGAGGTTCCTCAGTTGTCTCACTTTTTTCGTTTTCCTCTAAAATAACGTCTGGTTTTTCTGGTACTTCGTGTTCACAAGTACAGTAAGTCATGTCTGTACTAGAATTGTTGACTTCAACAGAAACTTCAAACACTATTTTCTCCTGTTTTTGCATTGCCCTATGCATATCTGATTTTTCTTTAGCTTTCAATTTATTTTCAACAGCAAATTTAAGCAAATCTACTTTTTTCGGAGGAACCACTGGTTTCTGATCAACTTTCTTGATTATACTTATATTATCCTGTCCTTTCTCTTTAACATTTGGATCATCTTTCTGTATTTTATATAAATCTTCCGCTTTATGTCTTAGCTGATACTCATTCTTTTTTCTCTGATGTTCCTCTCCATGGAAAACTTGTATTTTCTCCCCAGAATCAGCTCGACTGTCAAATTTTTTAGTTTTGTCAGCTGCAGGATCTTGCTTAGTTGCAGAATCAGATTTCTGTTTTTCGTCAATCACTTTCTGACTTGTTTCTGATTTTTCCTGGTTTTTCTTTACTTCTACGGAAGCTTGCACTACTTGCATTTTACTAGTTTTCTCTTCTACTTTAGGTTTCTCTTCTTTCTCCTCAGATTTCAGTTTCTGTGAAACTTCTTCTATTTTGGCTTTCTTCGACATGTCCTCCAGTTTAGTCTTTTGCTGCGCTTCTTCTTTTGGTTTTTCCGGTATAACTTCAGATTTAAGTTTTTCAGGAACATCTACCGCTTTGGGCCTTTGTAAAGCACTTCTTTGTTTCCTTAATTCTTCACACTTAGATTTCTGTAGCTCTTCACTTTGCTGTTTACGAAGAAATTCCTCGTTCTTCTGTTTCTGAAGTTCTTCACTTCTCTGTTTCTTCATCTCCCTTTCTTCTCTAGTTTCCCTTACTACTTTACCTTCTATGCTTGTTTTCAGTTCTTTACTAAATCTTTCTCTTTTAAATTCAGATCGTTCCGGTATCTCAATACTTGATCCAGTAGATTCGCTCTTCCAATCTTTCATTTTTCCTCGTCTAATCTCTGATTCTGGCTTTTGTGAATCTAAGCTACCCACTCTTTTGCCATCTGAAGCACTTCTCTTCTGGAAAGCTCTCTTTCGTTTTGAATGATATTCAACGATTATCACGTCAGGATCACTCGTATCAAGGGAAATATTCTTATCATCTGAACTACAAATCACAATACCTTCACCATCTTGAGAATCAATTTTGATGACCTCAACAGGAGGAGTTCTCTCAAATGATGATGCCTTTCTTAATCCTGAATCTGCACTTAATGCTTTAGTTTTTACAAGAAGCCCTCTATGTCTTGGACCATCCTCACTGCTCACCTTTAGAAGATCCTTCTTAACAGGTACTACGCGATGTTTGATGGATTCATCTTTCGTAGGTTTCTTTTCTATTTTAAAATTGAAAATATTTCTTGACGAAGGGTCATCCATTTCATCAATACTTTCAGCACCTAAACTTAATGACAAACCAGAATCTTGCGAATTAAGTTCAGAATCGTGTTTAGTTTTGGACAATTTGTCATGATGTTTAAGTATCTTCTTCTTCTCACTTTCAGGTGTGGGGGTCTGCTTCTCAAAACTTCTTCTAGGCGAGACAGGAGATCTGCATTCAAAACATGGAGCAGCTGTCCCATTCATTTGTTGCCGTTTATGCAAAGTGTACGGAATATCCGCTGCACTCTTACTATTCCCGGCTCTATCATCAATATCCATGCTTTCCGCAGGAGTATAATCAAAGCTTTTCTGATGAAACAATTTCCTATGCTGGCGGGCAACTCTCCAGAAATCAGAAACAAATGGTTCACTCTTTGTCCGTTCAACTGGATAATGAGGACTGGGTTCATCATAACCTGGTATAGGCTTATACCTACCATCGTATTCATTAAATTCCGCATTAGTTCTTTCTCTAAATTTAGCAATACCTTGTTTACACTTTTCATTAAATTCATTGAAATCCATATCGTAACGCGGTTCCACGTAACCTAATCTCTTTTCAACAACATCTTTGAAATCGTCCATAACAAATATTTCATCATCAGGCAGCCCTTCCCCACTTGAACCAATCGAACAACTTCTACTATGGACATAATTTCGATTTTCTTTTTCCAATAATTCATATGAGTCATGGCTTAAATCGTCGTGGCTAAACTCCCTGGAACTTCCAGTATCTATGACTAGAACAGAACCACCAGGTTCTATTTCATCAGCACTTTCTGTAGATAGAGAACTCGTTGTTCCTGGATAACTACTCGAATAAACTTTATCTTGTTCAATAGCTGTACGATCAAATGATGGTGTCTTTGAACCAGCCACAATGAAGTTTCTTTCATATTTAGGTATAATAATAGCTTTCTCACTTTCATCTGTATCACCAGGTTTTCTTAATTCTTTACAACTGGCAGATCGCTGCCAAGTATATGTGGGAGCCGGTTGCTGTATAGTACTATTGTTATACTCTATCACAGCATCCACTTGCTCCACAAAATCAACTATGTCTGTTTGGGAAGAAGTAGTATTATACTGTTTATAAGAATGGCGGAGACCTGTATGTTGGCGGTCGTGGGAAGTCCGAGGGGTAGTGTTGAGGGAGGAATGACTGGGAGTCGTCTGATCCACAGGAGAGGTCCGGCTCGGAGAATCCGCCCCCACAAGCACCATCGACCCGCAAGACGCTGAGACTGCAACAAACATATTCTTTATGTTAAAAATCTTTATCGCAATGACTATTGTAAATGAAAAAAAAAGGGCATAGAATAAGATTGGGATTATTTAAGGAAATCGCTTAATACTCATCAGTGACAAATCTGATTGCGACAACTGCCATGCTAATTTCAAAACAAATGCTATCCCTTAGTCCTGAGCCTTTTCACAAAATGTCCTTAGATTCCCAGGAGATTCCCTACATCTACTCCGCTAAGATTCCTAAAACCTCAATTAATTTGTAGACACAATATAATCATCAATACCACCATCAACTTCAACTTAAGAAGAATAGATAGTACTTCTTTTCAGAGGGAACGTTGAAAAGAGGAAATAAGAAAGAACCATTTAAAAAAAAAAAAATTATTCCACACACAAAAAAGGAAAAAATAGTAAATTTATGAAATAATTTTGACATAAATATATACATTCATCAAACAGATGATTGGAAAAAATTATTATATATCATGAAACTGATGTGTATGAAGGAAAACAAAAATGAACACATAAATCTAATTAACAAGAAAATACTTCAACAAACTTTGGCATTATTCCAATTTACATGGAGGGTTTCGAACATAATTCATTGAAAAATATTAAGAAAATAACATTCATTCATAATTAGATCGGGTTAGCATTTCTAAATTGGGAACAAATTTTTAAAATGGATTCACAAAAGTGAATAAACTTGAAAAAACGGTTATAAGGAATCTTTTTTAGGGCTAACAAATGTAATCGACCGACGATGAATCGTAGCAAAATTAAACGAATCACAAAACAAAACGCAAAAAAAACATATTTACAATAATCTGCGAGAAGGTGAATAACAAAAAGCAGATTCCTGATAAAAAGAGGATTTATATGTGAATAAAAACTGGACTGAAAATTCGAAATGGAATATCTCAAAATAAAAATAGTTTGACTAAATATTGTCAAAAATTAGTATTGCTAGATGGCAAAATGAGAGGACAAATTTGCTACATTTCTTAATCATAAATATGAATAAAACTGAAGTGACAAAGGTATGCATGCGTTACTATGAGCATTTTTAAGATAAGATAGATTACATTAGATTGTTATAGGGGATATTGCACTACGATCTGAAAGAATCTATTGTATCTCTGGAGCCTTCTCTGTGCATTCTACACCAGTGTACAGGCTCCTAGGAGAGGTAGGCTGTAGAGGATCCTAGGCAGCACTGTTGAACTTGAACCCGGGACCTCCGCGTTAGCACTGATCCCCTTCCCTTTTAAGATTAGATAAAATAGTAAAATTATACATGTATAACTAAACCGTTGGCGCAAAAGCGATAGCCATTTTGCATGGGAAAGGTATTCTATTAACTAGCCGCGGTTCCAAGCCGCCATTTTCTACTAACTGCCGGTGTGAGAACCTCAAAAATCGCCAATTCCTAAATAGTTCACCAAAAACCATTCATAAAGTAGACAAAATTTCCATTTTGATATTTATGGATTATTTGAGACAATTTCAACATTACACGTTAACAGTTGACTTCCAGTTTGCCAAAATATGAAAAACTAATCGTAACAATAATACATTTATGTAACACCTCGAAAACACAAAAAAAATATCTGATCCAACACAAATATAACAGATGAGAAATGAAAAATCAGAAAATGTCTAAATTTTAAACACACTATTACATAACATATAAATGTACATAGAAAAATAAATAAATATTAAATATTGTTAATGTTGCACACCTTAATACTGTCTCCAACTTAATACATGAACATTTTTATACAATAAACCATCCTTATTTTGTTAAGTTAATATGTATTTCATTTGTGAACTTAGAACTGCTCTAAAGTTGAAAATCTATCAAAAACTCAATCTGCTTCTTTTTATTTGTTATTATTATTTTATTCAGTTATTTGAAAAATTTCCAAAAAGAAGTGCAATTTTAGATTGAAGAACTTAATCAATGGTGGAAGAGAGGCTTTTGATGAAAAAATATATTAATTTGATGAAGATATTATGAATATTTGTGTCTATTTTAACTATGAAGTTAATAGCAGCTCACATCTGTTGCCTAGGGTATTTGTATTAACTTAAATTATTAAAGCCAACTGAGTTTTTGAATAAAACTACTTTTTTAACTATTAAGATTAATTAATATATTAACATCCTTATTCTCTTAATGATTTCTCTATCATTCAATGTTTCAATCCCTTTGTAATCCTGGACGATATCATGCCTTCATATTGTTAAAAACTGCCATCTCTAGAATGAGGTAAAAAAATCCAAAGTACAATCATTTCGTCGTCATAGGCTTTGCTTAACCTACACTTAAAGTTCATCTGGATGTACAGGCTGAGAATAATACAACAACAAAAAATTCTTTAGCAGATTCTCTGGAAGATTTAGCTTCTTCTTTTTTTTTTTCCATATTTTTTACTTAACGAAGACCGCATTAACCAGAAATAAATCCTTTAAAGTGAATAGTTCAAAACATTAAATTGCTGTTACTGAAATAGAAATAAAATTAAAAAAACAAAAAAAAAAAAAAAAAAAAAAGAAGAAGAAGAAGAAGAAAAGAGAAAGAGAACGAAATTAAAGTAAATAAATAAAATTAAAAATAAACAATAAAAATAAAAAAATAAAAAGATTTTTTCAGAGCGAAGAAATAATAAGGGAAGGAAACTACTGCCTTAATCTGCACAATATTGAGGCTTGGCTTTAAACAGTGAACTTTTCACAGTTCTTTTCAAATTATTTTCATTTTTAACCAATTTTTTCCATTTTCCATTTTGTTTTTCACAGAAAATAATGCTAGTATAATATATATATAGTTAAAAAAAAATGGTATACAAGGCATATATAGCAAACAGTTTTATTTGTATTTATTCCCCTTCTTTTTGGTTGTTTTTTTTTTTATTTTTGGTAAATTTATTGGTAAATATACACATGCCAGAAATATATATGTATAGAAACATGCCATGCAAGGTATATATATATATATAGAGAGAGAGAGAGAGAGAGGAAAAAAAGTTTTTACGGTAAAACACCTACCTATACTGTTATCGCCGAGCGGTATAAGAGGATGTGCCGAAATACTGCCACCTACATTGGTGGCCACAGACGAGTGTACAGAGCTAGAATGACGAAAAGATTGCGACCTGGAAAAGAAATTGTTAACCATTTACAAGATTTTATTTACTTCAATTTAAGTTTGAGTTTTTTTTTTTGTTTTATTTTATTTTTTCATCTTCTTCGGAGCAGATTTTTTTTTCATTTTTAATGGTTTCTTATCTTTCTTATAAAATAAAATAAAAAAATAAAAAACCAAATGACCGGTACATTTGATTGTTAATTCAAAGAGAAAATATTTATAAACAAAAAACATTTAAAAGAATATTATAAAAAAAAATATACAATAAAGGATATTTGTTGATTAATAAACAAGAAATATAATTATATGTAAAATAACAATCACATAATGAGAATGAAAAGAATAACAGATATCATTCCACAGAAAAAAAAAAAATTAAATATTATAATAATTATTATTTATAAATTTGTTTACAGCAAGAAGGTGTGCGAGCTCATAAAAAATATATAATATAATAGGGTTTTATGTATATATAAATATATATAATATCATTATTTGATAAATATAAAACAAGTATTAACAACTTCTTTTCCACTAAATTAATGCATCACATGCAAAGTCAGTGTGAATTTTCCTGAATTATTTTCTTTCCTGATTTAATTAAATACAAATAGAAGCAATAAATGGAATTCAACTTAAAGAAAAAACTCATAGAGACAATTGTCGTCCAACATTCTGGACAAACACTGTTACAAAACAAAAATATCGTATATCCTCAGTTAAAGACAGATAACAGAAAGATATCTGTTTGTGTAATTAGCCAAATAATGATATCTGGCTTGCTATCCGGGTAGCAAAGGATTGTTTTTCTCATTTTCCTTCGCAGCACGTCTTCCAAGAAATTTCTCGTTGTATTTTTACAAAATTAAGTCTAACGATGCTCCTGATATACTTTCTGCCAAACCTTTCTACAAATGAACCCTATCTATTCCGGGATTATATAGTGTAAAGTAAAAGTAATGCCATTTTTGCAGGCGGGCTTAACGTCCAACTACCAAATTAGGTGTCATGGACGGGGGCGGAAGCACTTACTTTACTATTAACATTTTTTAAACAAATATAAAATTTAGTTATAACGCTGTACTCGAACTGGGGTCCTCCCACTTACAAGTCCATGCTCATAACCAATACACCAACACCCGCCCCGATTATATAGTGTATAATCGTAGAAATCAATTGTATTAACTGATACAATTAAAATCCGTCAAATAATGGCGATTCTAATATTGCTGTAGAGGCTTAGTTAGAGTTGTAATGTACCGGGCTGGGCGCGAACCCGATATCTGTTCGGCGTACGACCTCGACCAGCGCGTTACCAGTGGGACGATTTTTCAATTTTGATGTATTTTGTTCACAAAACACACACACACACACGTACATATATCTATTCGCTTTGTTTTGTTTTTTATTTTTTTGTACTCAGGGTACTTGAACATAAAACAAGTTTTTCCGGTGAAAACTCCATGACTAAAAATGATACGATCGTAATATTCCTCTTAAAGTAGTACAAAGAGGACAAATATATATGCAACACAGTGATAAGCAAAAACATAATTAATAATTAATAATATCAGTTAATATGACTAACGTTTTACCGACTATTGTTTTCTACTTCTTTCATTCTTTAATATTTAACAATCTAAACCATTACAACTCAACAATTAACACGAATTACGATAGATTGATTAGGTACATACGATAGATTGAACTTCAGTAAACAAAGATTAATTTATCATGATTAATCGACATTGAGCGGATTGGACAGATTCGTTTCGCATTTTAGAAGATTCGCTTCATTTTAAAAGACAAAAATAGAAAGGCATTGAGGCAATAAAAGCATGAAAACCTTTAAAGAAATTCTCATATGGATTTTAGTTTCACAAAAGGACTAATATATACATAACGCAATGATTGTATTAATTTTCCCTCAAATATAATATTTATGTATTATGTAATTTTGTTTGTATATTATGATTTAAATATACATCATATATAAAATACATACCTAGACAAAGGGCAGTTCCTGTAAAAAATATGTGGATTTACTCATTGATGTCTGTGTTGAGACTAGCTTAGAGCCAAAATTTTTTTCAAGAAAAATAAAATAAAATAAAGAAAAATTATTTTTTACTTTTTCACCTTTTTTTCTATTTTTTAAGAAGTTAAGTCCAGTATGATGAATTCTTTTTGTTTGTTTAATATATTAAATTTCATTATAATTTTTCCCTGATTACTTGATCAATTTATTACTAAAATAAGTAAATTATTAAAAAGATAATTGAAATTTGTAAGTATTTTTGAAAGTTAATAACATTTTTTTCTTTTAGGAACTTAGAAAAATTAAAAAAATATTAAAAATTCTGATTTAATATAATTAAAAAAAAAATAGTTTAAAACTACTATAAATTATGTGTCCTACAAATTAATAAAAGCTTTTTTCAAATACGTTATAATGTAAAAAGCATATTTGCAAATTAAATCAACTAAATTTACAACCTAAAGCAAGGGTCTAAAACTGGCCGCGATCGAATAATAGCACTATGATTTTTCATAGACCCAATAATTGCATCAAATAATTAAAATATATAGAAGTTTACAGCATAATAGGCTACAAGATGCATGATTATACTAAGTTACATTGCAGCAAATAACAATATTTTGGAAGTACAAAAGTTCTATTAATAATGTGTACATTTGAAAAATGTATGAAAATGAACTTCTTCAGAACTTCCCTAAAAGTGAAGTTCTTAGATCAAGCGAATGAATTCTAAAGAAAATTCGCCAAATACACAAAATTGTAATCTTAAAAATTTGCAAAGATTTTTTTGCTCTCTTCCAATCAGGATGATCACACAATCTTTTCAAAACATATTCTGATGATGCGCGAACGCCCGAAACCGGTCGATGACCAACTTCATATAAAATGAAGCAGGCTATCTATCACGGAAAATATCTCTGATAATTAATATATGATATTTTAACAAAATTTAATTGATTAAAAGTACAACTAGAAATATATTTTTTATTGTAAAAAAAAAAAAAAAATATGAAACATTTATAATCGAAAAGCCGTCGTGATTTATGATTTGAATGGAGAAAAAGATCGACGATTTTTATAAGTTTGGACACCCTGACTAAGTACTATTAAAACTTGTTTATTTTAGAAAACTAACTAACCCACAAGAAAAAAAAAACTATTAAGAAAAAATAAAAGTTTTATTACTTTAATCATAATTATTATAAATTCAAGGTTCTAAAATAAAATTGAACGAAGAAAACAATTATTAGTGAACAAGTAATACAGGGCGATGTTTGTTCTTTTTTAAAACTGAAAAGAATCAACTAATGATAATAACATTGCTAAATAAATGAAAATTTAATAGAGATATTTTTATTGCAGACAAAGGAAAATAAATTAAAAGGCCAAAACATTCAAATATATATAGGGAAATATATATATATATATAATATAAAAAAAAACTACAATAAACAAATAAACTACATATATAAATATTTGCACAGGGACCCACAGACACAGCACTAATAATATCCACAAATACTAAAAATTATAATAAACACCAATCATAAATACATAATTCACTGATTACAATAAAAATACAGCAAAAAATCAAAGCTAATTATTAGAAATAGAGCTCTGTCATGTAAGATTTATATATAAATATGGAAAAAACAAAGAACGATTTAATTGAAGAATGATTTAAAGAGAAAGTTAATAAAGAAGAAGAAAACAAAAAAATAAGAAAAAAGGAAAAATAACTCAAGCTTAAATGAGAAACATAATTATTATTAAATTAATAAATTATCATCATCATCATCATCATTATTATTATTAGATATTATTTTATTTTTACAATATAGAACAAAAATGGAAAATATTTCTTACCTTTGGAAATTTTGTCGCTTCACATAATTTTCCCTAACGAATTCAACCATTTGTTTCTGTGTTTTCCCACTGTATCTGAAATTGAAAATTAACTTCTAACTAATTTAAATTTTTAACAAAAGTTGCAGTTATTTTTTTTTAAAGTATGATGATTTTTGGTTTGATCTTTTTTTTTGTAATCAAAGCCGTTCTCTACTTTAAGTAGTTTAAGGAAGATTATGATAGGAAATAGGCTTTGTTTTGATTATACAGCTGCTCCCTAACTTTACATTATTTTTAAGATTTAATCTTTACATTAATTTAAGATTTTTCTTCATTCATGCTTATAAGCAAAGTTTATCTAGCAACAAAGTTGAATGTTAAAAATTTATTGAAATAATTATCTAACTGTTATTGTTTTATTATTATTATTATTTACAAATCAATAGCAATATACACAATTTATTGTTGTTTGTAAACTCATTATTTACAAATAGATTTCTAAAGAAAATCTCCAAGCTAAGATCTAGTGATTATTGAATTCATATTGCAAAACTAAACCTTCTTAGTCACCATAAAAGAAAAATCACGGATGCATAATATCTAAAAAAAAAAAGTCCTTGAAGTGGGAATGGATTAACAACTTTGTTTCTGTTTAATCGTAGAATATGTCGGTGGGGTGCTTCCTGGGTAAAAATCTATACCAAAATTGGTCACAATAGATGCCCCTCTTTTTCTCTTAATAAGATGGTAGCAATATGGAGCTGATTATATACTATTACACAGTAACTTGCTGTTGCCTCCAACGTGAAAACTCTAATCACCCATTGTCTCAAAATTTAAAAAAAAAATTACGAAATCCGGCTTTTTTTATTGAAAAACCTTTTTCCAGCAATGTGAAGAAATCTTGTGCATTATATATATATATATAAAATTAAAATTTTCTTGCTAATCTTACATATAAGAACCAATATAAAATCATTGATTTCAGTACACAATAAATATACAGTCCTAAACAGTTATAATGGAGGCTGGTTTCTAAATAAATAGAAATATAAAGAATAACTAATATTCACATTTAATAAGCATAAAAGAATAAAAAGTACCTAAACGAACTGCCTCGACTCAGTACTCTAGTTCTTTGTCTTGGAACTCTTTTTACAGAATTGCACCTGAAGAAACCATGGTTTTCCACGCATTTCTTCCAAAGATTTTTGCATTCATTTCGACTTTCAAAAAAGAATTCCACAGTATCCTTGTAATAACCCTAGTTTAAAAAATGGATATAAAATGTTGAAACAAAAAAAATAAATAAATTAACTTATAAAATAATGAAGAATTTGTAGGAGATAATATAGTGAAATCAAATAGAGTAATTTTAAACTTACATAACCATCGGGATGCAATTTTATGAGAAATCTTTTTCTTTTGAATGATATTTTTCTTACTTTGGCCCAGGAAAATGTATAAATTTTGGTGTAGTTTTGGAACACAACTATACCCATATGGGCTACAGCAAGATTCAATGGTACACCTTCATGATCCTAATAGTAAGTAAAATAGTAAAAGAAAAAAAAAAAACAAAATGTAGTAAAATACAGTTTAGAAATTTTCAGAAAAAGATGATGTTTGTAAAAATTGTTATACTTTAACAGGATGCATTTTCATTCCATAAAGTTCACATCTTCTGGCTGTTTCCAAAAGATTGAGATCAGCTTCAGCTGGTGATTGTCCGCTAATGAAACAGAAATAAAAAAAACCAAAATATTATTTTAATAACTGAAAACAGTTTTGAAGATGGGCTTTGTACAAAAGTTGGCAAAAAACTAGTCCCTCCCCCCTTGTAAAAACCAACCAAATTAAGGTTTCATTTTTTTTTTCAAATTTATAGCAAAAAGAAAAATTAAGAAACTATCCCCCTCCCCCGGCAACAACTGTGACTATGATGATGTTCTGTGACAGTGCTTTACTAAGGTGCTATCCATTCTTCCATTGTTTACGTGATAACTATGAAGATTGGCAAATGTCCAAAACCGTTCATTCGGTAGCAAAAAAAAAAAAGGTTTTCCAGCTTTATGGACTCAACAACTGCTCTCAAATTCAATTACTTGAGTTTATTTGGAGTATTAATGGTATATAAACTTCAGGATGATTAAAATACCAAGTTTTATTACATTCAATACATCAATGCAGTTGTATGGTATATAAAAAAAAAGTTGAAATGAGAGCAAAGACATAATAATAGTTCTTGGAGACTTCCATGAACAGAATACTTCCGCTTAATAATTCTGAAATATAGACTAATGGAATGTTTTCAAAGACCGATCTAGCGCTCGGTTGGACAGGATACGGGGTCCGGAAGCACTGCCTGATTGCTTTTTAGATCTTTTTTTACCATACTATTAAGAAGTTATTACTTATTTTAGCAAATCAAGTTTAAAATGCTTGTTAATCAATTCAGGAAGCAATGAAAGATTTTTGTCAATATATCTGGACGAAATTAAAAAATAAAATATGAAGGAGAGGTTTTTTAACTTGTGCAACTGTAAAATAATTGTGACGAACTTGTTATAAAGACAAACTTTTAAGAAGAATAATGAGGTGCTGTGTGTTTGTTACACAATAAGAACTCCATCCAAAAGAATGTGCTATCAGCTCTAAGTAATAAAATACTTCAATTTTCTAACGCAAAAATCAGGTAGCATAACTTCTTCATTCATTAGGTAAGTATCTTCATACTTATACCGAATTTATGAGATAGTACTTGAAACTTTATACCGAATTATATATTCAGTTATCTTCAATTAAATACTAAATATATCTGTTACACTGTATTTTAAATTTAGTTAAACCAAATAAATGAAGATTAAATAAATGCAGAAATTACTAAGGAGAAAAATGCCTTTTTTTGACAAGGTGAAATTAAAACCAATAAACACATTTTATTTGTCTAAAACAAAACAAACAAAAAAACAGACTTGAAGAAACTAATCTTAGTTTGTTAAAATAATTGAATAAAAACTTCATACGCATGTTTTTTATGATTTTCCATAATTTTTTTCTCCAATTCTCTATCTTGATGTTGTACAAATTTGTATGTGGAAAGATAAGACGCATCTGGATAATCTTCAGCCACATAATCTCCGCATTCAGCTGTGGAGAAAAATATGCGGCATGAAACATTTTAAATTTTTTCAAATCCATGAATTAATATTTTCATCCGGTATTTTATCCGTCGTAGCATGCATATTAGTTATGTACCTGACCGGTTTCGGATATTCATCCGTCGTCAGAGCAAATTCACCAAGTTCATGTAGAGAGTTCACTTCAACGATAGACTCACACTTACTTGTTGGTTGTATGTATGTGGGAAGGTTATAAGGTTATGTTACTACATGTGTATGTTTCATAACAAAGTGAAATTATTATAAATTGTGATTAGGCATTAGAAAATAGTGTGTAATAAATAGCATGTTATAAAGTATTATAAGTTTAGTTATAAAGTATTCTTCAAAACATGCTCTTTATTACACACTATTTTCTAATGCCTAATCACAATTTATAATAATTTCACTTTGTCATGAAACACACACATGTAGTAACATAACCTTATAACCTTCCCACATACATACAACCAACAAGTGTGAGTCTACAGAAACATTTCGTTGAAGTGAACTCTCTACACGAACTTGGTGAATTTGCTCTGACGATGGATGAATATCCGAAACCGGTCAGGAACATAACTAATATGCATGCTGCGAAGAATAAAATACCGGATGTTATCCAGCAATGCGGACCCAGCCACATTTTCAATTAATATTTTAACTGTTAACTTTATAAAATAAGAGAAAGTAAAAAATCTGGTGTGAAACACTCACACAACTTTCTCTTACTCTAATTAATACAATTCAATCAATAAATTTTCTTTAAAATTGCAACGTTACGGATGGTTGGGCTGACCATAAAAATGACGGTGGGGATTTTACTTGTATATCCGAGCGGCCTTATATGGAGCGCTCTATGTCAAAATTAAGAAAGTTTGTGCAAATTTAATTTTAAATTAACTGACAGACTTCCGATAACCTTTTA
>JAAEAF010010382.1:36503-54511 GCA_011037195.1 Triatoma infestans
AAAACTATCTACGAAACTGAATTATCGTTTAAAATAGAAAAGCGTAACACTGGTACACTAATCTAGACAATCAAAAATGGATCTTGCAGAAATACAGATATATATATATATATATATAGCCTAAATGTTCATCGAAGCAGATATTTAATCTGCAATAGGCATATCATTCAGCTTTTTGGGAGGAGGGTATATGATATCTTGGAAGGTGAACTAATCTAGTTGATATCTCAGAGCTGTTATTGACAAAGGACTCCAGGATGACAATGGCAGAACTTAATTGTCGGCATGCCAACTACAACAATAGCCGTCGTATATCAATTGCAACTTATCGGCTACTATTTCTCCTTTCCACAATACAAATAGCAATAGTTTGGTCATCAAATTCACTTTATATAGGTGGGTCTTATTTTATATATGGCATAATGTTGTTCGAAACTCCTTAGTTTTGAACCACTGTTTTTTATTTTACCGCTGAATTTTCTCTAACAGTGGAAAATAAACCTATTTCTGATATACGTAAGCTCTGCAACAGAAACACTAACTGCAAGAAACTGAGAAAACCCTTTCTGAACATTTTCAACTTCTGATTCACCGATTTTCTTCAAACTTATGGGAAGCGTAAGGTCCCTCCAGAACATCAAAAAAAAAAAGAAAGTCTTTTTAGAAAAAAAGTATATGTAGGTAGTGGATGAAGTTTACAAAGAAGTGCTGGAGCCGGTTTCGGGTAGAATTATTATTAGTTTATTTTACTAATATTCGATACGCAATAAACAATCTCTATGAACTAGTTAGAAGTGATGATTTAAGGATGGATTATTGTACCAAATGAAGATATTAACTAGAAGAAGAAGAACTGAGACTATAATTTAAGCCAGGGAATGGCACTAAACTCTATTAAAACAGACACCATAATTATCTTGTTAAATTTTAATAATTCCTTGCGGGAAGTGCTTATTTTTTCATATCTTTAAAAAAATTGTAGTTTAATTCTGTTGTAATTATTTTGACATTGACATTCTGTCATTCTTCTAAATAGTCAATTTTCATAATTTATACAAAATTTACCACGAGGATATTGCAGATTTTTTGAGTATGAATCAATGGTTTTCTGGATTTATAATGGGTTTTTTGCAGACACGCATTATCAATCTAATTATAGCGAAATCTTTTGTGTTATTTACATTTAGTCAGTTTTAAATATATCTCTTACAAAAGTCAGACAACTTTCTGAGCTGTCTTCCAGAATTTATTAGCTGGAAGGGGGGCTTTCTGTTCAACCAGCTTGATTTATAGTCGGTCTGTTTGACTGATTTCAGGAAGCTATAATCCAGTCTATTCAAGTCTAGTTAATAAGTGGTCTTTGGAGATTTTGCTTGTTTGAGTAAGAGACACCCCGCTTTATGTCTTCTGCTACTATATGGGTCTGGCAAGAAGATTCCTCCAACTAGGCGATGAATCTCCCGCAGAGCTGCACAGGATCCTGAGCACCAGAATCTTGCTGTATGCTCTGAACTGGTTAATCGGAAATTAACCGGAAGGTACTTCATAATAGAACCTTTTGGGATATGGTGATATCAATTTTAGGATAATGGTAATATTAATTTTAGTTAATCTACTGTCAAAACAAAATCTGAATAAGCATTTCTAATTTTTTTGCAATGTATTATTATTTTCCATTTTCTTTTCTTATTTAAATTTTCTTTAGCAATGAAACATTGATGGTAAAATATTATCTTTTATTACAATGTTTTGTAAATAAAAATATACTTTTTATGTTTTTTCTTACTTCCCCCCCCCCCTCTTATTCCTTCACATTATTGTGTGAATCTAGTTCTCTCTAGATAAGATTCTAAAACGAATCCGTTATTCTTGGGATAGAATTTTTTTTTATTTTTTTATTTAATGTGGTGACATTCTCTAGTTTGACCACTTTCCTTTTGTGTCAATGGATTCTTCTTTATCCTGTCTTTCTCTCTTGCTTTGTACCGCTTGTCAACTGTGAGTGGACGTCGGAATAACAGAACTGTATTCTTAGAAAAAGATTGCTTACTTATAGAGAATGGATGTGCATTATACTTTGACCTGAAGAGTAATGATAAATCCCCTTTATGAAACTAGGCGGATAATTGTGTTATTTATTTCATTATAGAAATATTAAAATAATAATAATAATAATAATAATAATAATAAATAAAATAAAAATAAAAATAAAAATGGAATACTCTACAGTGAATACCTAAATATTTTACAACCAACTTTTTTAATTAAAAAAAATAAATAAATAATGATAAACCCTGGTGTGAAACACTCACATAACTTTCTCTAACTGAAATTAATACAATTTAATCAAGAAATTTTCTTTCAGATAGCAACGTTACAATGTTTTCAGTTGTGCTGGCTATAAAAATGGTGATGAGAATTTCAGTTGTATACCTGAGCGGCATTATGTGGAGCGTATGAATCTATGTCAACAATACTAAGGAAGCTTGGGCAAAATTTACATTTAAACAACCTGACAGACCCCCAATACCCCCACTATAATCAATTTTTTCAGAATAATGTTTTACAAAGTGATACGTTTCTATCTGAGTTTAAAGAAAATTGTTATAACCGTTTTCGAGAAAATTTCAAAATTCCGATTCGCCAAAATCGAATTCTTTTTTAACTTCATTCAATCAATGACTTTAATGCAAATTAATATTAAGTAGGTGTAAAACTATATATTATTATGAAGTAGTACTTTATAGGAAAGTATAGCGCTACTCTTCCCCCAAAAACTCTCCAACACTCAATTTTCCCGGGAAAATGTCAGTAATAAAAGTGATACGTACCATATCTGTGTAGATAGTATGCTAAGTTTCAATAAAATCGCTGGAGCAATTTTCGAGAAAATCGCAAAAAAAATGGAGAAAAAACCTTTCAGTAAAGTGGTACTTCCGGTTGAGGAATTGGACAAATAACTTACTATACTTTTCGTTATTGGCTATGCTGTTAACATACATGTACAGACAAGACAGACCATTTTCTAAAAAACACTTTTTTGGACTCAGGGGACTTATTTGGACTCACCTTCTTTCCATTCTCACCTTCTTTCAATTTGACACGATTACAATACTTCTTCTTATTAAGGAGTAAGAGAAAGTAAACTCGGTCTGTAATGGTTGGTTCCGCAAGGCTGGAAAGCATCAGAGATATTTTCCGTGGTAGCCTGCTTCTTTTTGTGGTCATCGAGCGGTTTCGGGCGTTCGCCCATCTTCAGAATGTGTTTGTCAAACAGTGTGATAACACACAATTGCACAGAGCAAATTCACTTTATACACTGACTGGTCACCGATTTGTCAATACTCTTCCGGCGAGCCGGTGCCTCCCGTAACATACATATATTTCACACTTACAGAAAGTATGCGAGCCACAATAGCTACGACTGGTCAGTGTATAAACTGAATTTGCTCTGTACAAGTCTGTGTTATCACACTGTTTGGACAAACGCATCCTGAAGGTTGGGCGAACGTCCGAAACCAGTCGATGCCCCAAAAAGAAGCAGGCTATCACGGAAAATATCTCTGATAAAATCAGTCTATTCGGCAGTGTATGTAGATAGTTTGGAATTGCTGTTTCCACTATAACGAATACAATTAACAAGTTATAAAAGTCTTTGTATGTAATACAAACTTTTTTTTTTTTTTTTTGACTTGACGATACGAGCTCTTTAATAAAATTTCCAAAGCTCACCACTGCTTGTATCTGAATATTATATAGATGGTAGAATCATAAATTGTTCTGTAAGAATGTTTTAGAGGACATCTTAACGTTGCATCTTCCCTTTGAATTGCATTCTTTCAAATCACAATTTTCTTGAAAAATGTTTTAAACAAAAGTGTTAAGACCTGATATTTGTGGAGATGGTAGGCAAAGATTAAGGAAAATCCACTGAAGCCGTTTTCAAGAACAGTGAGAAAGAAAATGAAGAAAAAAAAAATAAAAAAACAACCAACAAGAAAAGTCGCATTTCTGACTGGGCGAATTTTGACCGAAAGCTTCTACTCGTATCGCGGTTGATAACTAAACGGAATATCAAGCTTGAGCTTCCACCGATTTTGTTTGTACACACATACATACACACACACACATAAAACACAGGATTTCTTCCATCCATGGCGCCATAAAACTCATACAATGGTTTTGCAGTGAACATTTTTGTTCTTGAAAATTTCACACGAACACATACTTCATTTTTAAACCAACCAATAAGAGTAAGTGAACAAATCTGTTGTGAAACACTCACACGACTTTCTTTTATTGCAAATAAGTCACAATTCTAACTGACAAATTTTTCTTTATTCTTTTTTATTTTTTTGTCTGAACCTATTATTAATCGTTGAATATGTGGGTGGATATCATCTGGTATTTATCCGTCTTTCTTAGCATGCATATTTATTATAAATATACATTTTCATAAATATGCATGGTACGACGGATAAAATACCAGCTATTATTAATCCTCAGCAAAACTTGTAGTACTTCACAGATATTCTCTAGAAACTCCTTAAAATCAATTTTGTCTCAACCTATTAATCCTTAGGAAAACTTGTGATACGTCACAGGCATTCTCTAGAAACTCCTTAAAATCAATTTTGTCTCAACCTATTAATCCTTAGGAAAACTTGTGATACGTCACAGACATTCTCTGGAAACTCCTTAAAATCAATTTTTTCTCAACCTATTAATCCTTAGGAAAACTTGTGATACGTCACAGACATTCTCTGGAAACTCCTTCAAAATCAATTTTTTCTCAACCTATTAATCCGTAGGAAAAACTGTGATACGTCACAAGAACATCTCTAGAAACTCCTTAAAATCAATTTTGTCTCAACCTATTAATCCTTAGGAAAACTTGTGATACGTCACAGACATTCTCTAGAAACTCCTTAAAATCAATTTTTTCTCAACCTATTAATCCTTAGGAAAAGTTGTGATACGTCACAGACATTCTCTAGAAACTCCTTAAAATCAATTTTGTCTCAACCTATTAATCCTTAGGAAAACTTGTGATACGTCACAGACATTCTCTAGAAACTCCTTAAAATCAATTTTGTCTCAACCTATTAATCCTCAGGAAAACTTGTGATACGTCACAGACATTCTCTAGAAACTCCTTAAAATCAATTTTGTCTCAACCTATTAATCCTTAGGAAAACTTGTGATACGTCACAGATATTCCCCAAAAACTCCTAAAAATCAATTATTCCAAAAAAATGTTTTTTAATAACAAATGATAAAATTTGTATATGTGCCATTATTAGCATTCCACGTTTGTAGAAAATCGTTCGAGCTGTTGTCGAAAAAATCCAAATAACTCAGAAAGCTATTCGGTTCAGTCGCACTTCTGGTTAATCCATTTTCTCCATACTTGGAATGATAGGTAATCTGTTTAATGGAACCTTAACACTGTTTGGATAAATTGGAAATTATTAAATTGGAAGCGTTAATAGATTTAGGGAGTAGTTAAATGCTATTAAAGTTATTTGATCTGCGGTAATATCAATGTACGAACAAGAAAGGAGGGCAATTATCGGTGATGCAGTGCTTTATGTTTAATAAGCTAAGCTTTTAAATTCCACAAACCGAATAAAAAGAAGAGAAAAATATAACATTACAAAAATAACCCAAAGGCAAGAAGAAGAAGAAGAAAAATAGTTTCAACAAGGGAAAAAATAATATAAGTTTGGGAAAGTTGTTTACTTTAATGTCTACACACAAACAGTACAAGCCTATGATCCTACAAGGACCAACTAAACCTCTTGAACGTTAAGAGTAGTTGAAGAAATTCTTTTTCTTTTTTACGAATGCCAACTCAATATTCCGATAGCACGTTGAGGGTATTTTGCACATTGTAGTTTTTTATTTTAATTTTCATTTGTTGCTGTAAGAGGGAAGTATTGCAATCGTGTCAAATTTTCCATAGCGAGTTTTCCCTGGTAAATGTAAGTTTTGAAGCCCCTAAGTCTGAAAAAGTGGCATTATGCCTGGGGATATGTCTAAACAAAGATATTTCTTATAGACAGGAACGGTAGGAGGGCCGCCTAAGGTGGGAACCACATTACCATTTTGTGAATATGCCCGAAGCCAGGGCCACTAAGCAATTTTGTGACAGAGAAGTTAAGCAATGATGGAAAAGGAGAAACTGTGGAAAAACTTGGTGGGGATACCTCTAGGCAAAAAGATACAAGTTATAAGAGACAAGAAGATTTAAAGAATCTTCTCTCCCTGAATAGAATACAATATTGACGGTCCTGGTATTGACTGGACATGCTTAGATAGCCAGTCATTATTTATAGTAAATACAGGCGTCCTCTAGACTTGGAGTCTAGTCCTCTGTGTCAGAACTGTGATGAGGGAATCAGGAAAACAGTGTACAACTAACTAAGTCAGTGTCTTTGTTTCGTCAATAGTAAGATCCGCAAATTTGCGAGGGCCACTCCCCAGATTCTTTCAAAATACAATTTTCCTGGAAAACGTTTTAAACAAAAGTGGTAGACCTGATATTTGTAGGGATGGTAGGCAAAGTGCAAGGAAAATCCACTGAAGCCGTTTTTAAGAACGTTGAGAAAGAATCTGAAAAAACAAATAAAAAAAAAAACCTACAATTAAAGTCGCATTTCTAACTCTTAAGGGATTGCTTGGGGGTGTTGGAGATTAAGGATATCTTATGATATTGCAGTCGAACCAGTAGATTGCTGGGGGGGTCTTCTTAGGAACAGATTTTTTCCTGGGAGATTAAAAGCCATATTAGCTTAAGTACCGCGCACTCATTATTATTGATAATAATAACGGAGGGGTAGGGAGATGCTACCGCAAGTTTTCCGATAAAATTAGTTAATGCTTTATTGATGGTTTTATTGCATGCTATCTGCAATTCCCTTCTAACCAATCATGATAACGTCACTTTCGCTACTTCCTACTGGGCTAGTCACCGTTTAGGGATAAAGCTCCGTTGAAACTTCCCCTTTAGGCGGGAACTCCAGGGTAAGAAGATAGGACGAACTCAAAATCTAAGAAACCTATTCAGTAAAGTCGCACATCTAGTTGAATCAACTTTCTTTCAATTTGGAATACAGTGACAGAACTGTACATTATACTGAAAGTACATTAAAGGAAAGCTTAACGTTGCTGCTCCCGCAGAACCCCCCCACCCTCCAAAAATGTTTCTGGAAAAATGGTTCAACTAGACGTGATAGGTATTAATGAGTGTAGGTAGTATACAAAGAAAATCGTTGGTACCATTTTCGAGAAAACCATGAAAATCTGAAGAAAAAAACAGTAAATTGGCTCTTCCTGTTGATGAAATTTAACCAAAACCTAAATTCATCAACATGCGGCCGGCGATGATACCTAAACAGAATATAAAGTTTGAGCTTCTGTCAAGCTTCCAGTCATGGAAAACTTCACAGCAATTATCCCTAGGAATAAGTACACTGGGTTGTCGGCAGTCTAAGATGCTCATTGGGGGTTTGGACAGGGCTGTTGGTGACATGGTGCTGTGTCTTTCATGGACCTCTTTCAGGAATCTGGTTGGATCTCTTACTGGGCATGGCGGTTTAAGGAGACACCTTTCCAGACCCCCTTTTCATAGAGTTTGTGGGACAGAGGAAGAAACACTCATCCATGTTATGACGAACTGCTTGGGTTGTGAGGATATTAGGTTCAGGACTTTTGATCGGAACAGCATTGGTCTATGGAAGAGTTTAGGCTATTTCCTTTTCAGATTAATCGTCTGATTTATTCGGACTGTGGTAGATTAGACCGGGGTAGGGATTTTGGTTCTACACCCGTTTTGTTGTTGTTTTTCTTTGGTCTAGCATTATGGGCCTGATGAATGTTTGGCTTAGTGAAAGGTTCGGTCCCTCCCCACAGACGATTAATAATAATAATAATAATAATAATAATAATAATAATAATAATCTCTCTCGCTCTCTCTCTCACCCCCAAAAAAGGGGAGCAGAGGGAGAGTCGATTCGCAAAAAACTTTTTTTCACACTCAGAGCACCTCAAAAAATGTATTTCCGGTGAAAACTCAATTTCGATAATTTGACACGATCGTAATACTTCCTCTTACGAATAGGAGAAAATAAAACTAAGAGCCGGATTTTTTTTTATAGAACCTTATTGATTTAATTTTCTTTAGGTTTTCCCATGGGATCAATTAAATTAAATGCTGAGCTTACTGAGAATTTATATGCAGTATTATTAGGAAAATTATTATTACTTTTTAGTCTGAATAATCTCCCATAGAGTGCACGCATAATTATTATATCATGTGAATAATTACACAGAAAATAAAAGAATCTGGTGTGAAACATTCACACGAAACATTCTCTTAATAAAATTATTTAAAATTCTAATTAACAAACTTTCTTCATATGAGGATGTTTTACTAAATCTTAAGTTGGTCTTAAATGCGTAATATAGCGGAAGTTGGTGTTTCCGGAAACATCCAAAAATAAATCTTTTCCTTGAAAAATGTTTCAAATAGAAGTGATATGTTTCAATGTTTATTTGTAGTTTGCAAGTAACATTTATACAGAATTGTTGGAATCGTTTTTGGAAAAGAAGAACAACATTCAATAAAGCCTCATTTCTGGTTTACGGATTTCTCTCAGAAAGTTTCAACTTGGGTGGCAGTGGCTGGGATCTAAATAGAATATAAAAGTTAGCGTTTTTTTGTAAATTTTTTTTATTCAGACCATTCGCTGAAAACATTTTTTTCGTATTCACGTGAACTCAAAACATATATGGTATTTCCGGTGAAAACTCAAAATATATTTTCAATTACATAATTCTAGCTGAAAGAGGGAGAAATTGTGGGTCAAAAGAAAGACTGCTTATACTATTGTAGACTATAGAGAGCTCTCTCTCTATCTTAGCCTAGACAGTACCTGGTTTATTTTTATTTTCTATATCACCAGTTCAACTTTGACAATTCATGGAGAAAATGTTCAACTTATATTTTTAGTACATATGCTAATTCGGGCATCACTAAAAAACTCCTACGTCCATTTCTATGTCAACAGTCTTTAGTGATTAGATTAAATAAACAGACAACCGAAACAATTTACAATAATGTTAATAAACAATAATAAATAAAGCAATAAAACTTAAGTTTTATGACTGTATATATTAAAATTTATATGAGTATAAACTTATTCGATGTGTTTTTTTCACGTTTCAAAAATGGAGCCAAGTCCGGGAACGTGTTAATTTTGCGCTCAGGGCACCTGCAGCTCCTTTTTTTTTTGTCATGCATGCTTAAATAAGCTTCTTCCTTTTGATTACCTGCCCGAATGAAAGCAGCTCTCCACAGTTCTCACTGTTGGAGCAATCGCTCATCCGGCCATTGGCTCCTCTACTCCTTTAATTCAGTTTAGCCTTGAGGTGATTCTTAGCTTCCCTTGTAACATTCTCATTTCTTATTCTTTCCAAACAAGATTGGCGCGTGATCCTCCTCCAGAAATCCTTTTCAGTTGCTTTTAACTTATTTGTAGCTATTTTTGAATGCAATCATGCCTCGCATGCATATAGAAGTATACATTCAATGAATGCAGAATAAATAAATGACTGTTTTCTTATCGACTGAAAGCCTCGGGTTCCACAATAAGCATTATAAACATGCAGGGGCTCTTCTTCCACCAGATATGTCATCATTACAGGTTCTTTCTTTGTTAAAAAATACAGGGCACTAATAATTTGGACATTGACCTTCTTCGGACAGCTGTACCTTCGAGGCTCAATTCTTCGATTATGTGTGTACGGCCTACTCCCGGGTATTCCATCTTGTAACTCCAGACTCCTTTCCTTTTTTCTTTAAATGATAATACAGATTTATATCGATAGCCATCAGTACATTCAATTATTAAAATAAACAAATCCCATCATTTCACTTCAGTTCCCTTCTATCGATCAAATGTGAGGACGACGATAGGTAGACATTCACCCAATCGGTTTCACGACTTCAAAACTGGCGGAGGAAAAAAGACAACCCACGTTTTCAGGCTAAGCTTTTAACATCATCAAACAGACTATTTTGCGATAAACTCTTGAATGTCCTCGTCTCAGTGATCTGAGAGATTCGTAGGCTTGTGTTTGGTATATCTGGAACCATTCAATCATACAGTTCCATGTTTAAAAAAAAACATCATAGCTGTGAACTTGTGCACCAAATCCTGCAAGCTTAGGATGGATGTTCTGTCACCCTCCCTGTCACACGCTTTGTTTTTCTACCAACTCCATGGAGGTACTTCATTTCTTGAGATACTTTGGGACGGCTTCATAGTTTTTAGGGTGACTAGAGAACAACACCTTTATCTAAAATAAAAAACTTCGCTTGTTTTACATACCCAAAAAAATTTCTGATAAGATAATATTTTTTTAATGCTTCAAAGTAATAACTTTGTCGCAAACTTTTTACTTTCTCTTAATGCTGCTAAGATTGAAGTATTGCAATCGTGTCTAATTTTCGATATCGAGATTTCACCAGGAATAAACGTTTTGAGTTCGTTGCATTGAAGGTTCGAAAAAAAGTGGTTTTTAGAAATTGTGTGTGTCTGGGCAGTATAAAACAAAAACGGAAAACGCAGAAAGTCCAAACTTGATATTTCGTTCAAGTTCTACTAGGGGACCCGACAATAAGGTTTCAGTCATACGGAAGTACCAAGTTTACTAAATGAAATTTTTTACTTTTTGCAATTTTCTCAAATACGGCTCCAACGATTCTCTTTAAACATGTCGACTAATATTTAAACTAATCGACTACATATATAGAGAGAGCTACAACTTTTATTTGACAAGTTTTTCCGGGAAAATTCACTTTATGGTGGTTTAAGGAGAGGGTTTAGACGTTAGGCTTTCCTCTAAAGTACTATTTCTGTATACGTATTAACATGATCCTATCGTCTATATAATAATTTATTAATGAGACTTAAATGTAGTGCAAAAATTCAAAGATTGAAAAAAATAGGTAAACAGGAAGAGCGACTTTTCTGAACCGTTTTTACAGTAATTTTTTCGATAATCATAAACAAGTTTCCTTGAACTTTTTTTTTGGAATATTTTTCGAGATGTGTTAGGGGGGAACTGGAAGGTCACACGCTCCCCTCAAGAGTCGTTTTTATTTTAAGTTCTTTATAATAGAAGCTCTATAATGAAGTATTGTTAGCTTGGGTGACATCCTGATGTCTAGAAACGTGTCTATAGAACATACGATTGCGACAAGTGCTGTTATTTCAATATACAATCATGAAAATTTCCCTTTCTTAAGAGGCACTAGGCCAATTCTAGCTAGTCACACTAACTCTCTCTCCTCCTACTACCGCCGTCCAGGATGACGACTATTATGGCAAATTTGTCCTCTCTCCTTGACTTTCAATGTGTGTTCAATCTCTTATATTCCAAAGTTACGATAATTTCTTTCTTCCAATCATGCGTTTACCCTCTAATATTAACAAAAGTTGCTCAAAATTCTCTATGGCGCATTATATATACCACATATGCCGTTTTTCTAATGTTTAAGTTAGTAATTAGATACGGTCGTGTATTCATTCTTCTTAATACTTCTTCATTAGTTGTCTTGCTTATCTAGTTTATGCGTAGCACCAAACTATTATCTTGACAAGGAGGAAAAAACTCTTATTCTCTCTTGTCCTGGTGAGATGAAATCGTCTCCTTAGGCGGAAGAATGAGATGTAAACGTCACAGAATGCGAAAGGCAAGTGGGAAAGCATCGCATTAATTTTTTCAAGAAAATTAGTAGGGAAAGTCGAAAGGAATTTAACCCCCAGTTCTCGACAGGCATTCATCCTTTATTTCTCCACATTTACCAACTATATAATCCACTATTCTTTATCATCAATCACTACCAAACATCGTTCTTCTCGCCAATAGATATTTCAAATTTTCTTCTCAGAATCTAAAATGTTTCTTCCGGAAAACACACTTGTTATGTATGTACAGAAAGAAAATCATTGGAGCTATTTTTCCAGAAAATTACAGTTAACTATAGGCCCCGTTCTCTAAGATGTTAGCTACAGTAACAATTTTTAAGAGAAATCATAGTGTCAGATCCTCTGGTGATTCCGATGAAGAGAAACATATATTTCTGGTGTAGCAATTTGAAATTTATTCCTGAATGCTTACACGGTATAAGCTGTAGGAATGAGCGGATTTCTACAAATGGTTGAAAATTCAATTTCCAAGGTCCCTGTATACATGCCGTAATTTTTTCATTCGGCACTAAAAGAAAGAAGAAAACGGAAAAGGTAGTTTATTATCAAACTTGTAACATTAGAACTTTAATTAACCACCAATGGAGAAAGAACTTTAGTTTTAGTAGGCATTATTCTGAAGCAATCAGTTTTGTAGAAGAATGGAAGTATAAGAAGAGAGGGCGGTTCAATAAGAAGGATGTCCAAGACAGAAATCTTGCATGTCTAGGAAATAGTAGACAATACAGACTGGCGTACAGACAGACTAAGAGGAGAGCGAGTAATGTTAAGAAATGAACGGTTGGATAAGCACCTTTTGTAGCAGATGACGACAGGACACACCGAGACACTAAGCACCTTTCATCAACAGAGACTACTAACAGCGGCACCCTTACTGTTTGTAGCATGTCCGTCCTTTGCTGCTCAGTATATATATATATATATATAACATTTAATGGAAATTGAAATCAAAAAGCAACGTTTCATTGTTATAGATTAATTGAAATAAATGTTTTGATAACCTTGTCAACCATCTGGTTTCTTATCAATCAATAAAAATATTTGTTGATATGGTAGTTTTTTTTAAAAGGAACAAAAAAATTACGACTTCTTTACCTCTTGTAGTTGAGAATGAAAGTGTGGCTATCTTTTCAACTTTTAAACTTGGGATGTCACCTTGGGATCCGACTCAAGGAACAAAACTCCAACCGGAAATGCTATTTTATTTTGTTTTACTTTCTCTTACTCTTCGTCTTGGTAAGAGAAAATATTGTAATCGTGTCAAATTTTCGAAATACATGGAATTTTCACCGGAAATACATGTTTTGAGGTTTCCCTGAGTACGAAAGAAATGTTTTTAGCGAATGGTGTGCGTGTCCCCACCTCCAAAGCTATTTCTAAGAAGCCTTCCCCAGCGATCAACCGGTCCGATGGCAATATCTTAAGATACACTTTATCTCCAATTCCTCCAAATATTACCTTAGATTGTTACACTCATAAATTTGCTGGAACCTAGAACTGACGAAAAGAGAACACTGATCTATTTGTAGTGGTACAATTGTTTTCTTCTGCCCATCATACAATTCTGACGCAAAGAGCTAGACTTCCCATCTATTTACTAGGACTCTCAATTGTACCCAATTCAGGAAGAAAAGATATTTCAAGTCCCCTGCCCTATACCTTTTATAAATCTCTTAGCTTGAAGACACCCCTCCGCTTCTTAGCTTCAATGACTCCCCTGTTCCCTATTCCTACATTGCTTCACTTCCCTATTACAAAAAGGGCTTCTTAGTGATGGGCCACCAGGCTTTGATGACGCACGGACAAAACTGTTGGGTGGGACCACAAAACGGTAATTTTGATCCCAACTTAGCTAACTCGTCTGGCCAATTATTACCCTCAGATATTTAAGATTCTTAAATTATTCTTAAATAAAGATTAAGATACTTAAAGGATTAAGGGGGAAGATTAGCGAATATGATATTTCACTGGATCCATGTGTGGATTAACAGGGACTGCACTTCTCCGGACTTCATGCTTCTGGAATTTAATTTCGAGAAGTTGCCCAAACATCCTTATTGAGAAATCCTAAGTTATACAATACTGTTACTCCTGAGATGATAATTCACCCAACTTTCAATATTAATAGTAGACAACCAACCAACCCTATGGCGCAACAGCCCATGAAGGGGTAAGGCTTGCCAGACGGCGATTTGAATGGGGGGAGGCGTGTGGTAAGCACGCCGCAGTTCCCACGCCGTTTAGTTCCAGCCTTCGCTACCTACGGCGCTACTCACTGTAGCTTCCCACTTTTCATCAAGATGCTGGATCAACACCGACTTTGCCCTCACGGGAATTGAACCCTGAATTCTCGCACGAAAGGCGAGTGCGCTAGCCACTAGACTAACGCGTGAGGACTTCACAGTTAACAAGTTACTTAAATTTAGCAAATTTCATTAAAAAAAATCTTTAATATAATTATAATAATTATTAAATAACATACCTTAAATAATTTGGTCACATGGAAAGGATAACAATCAGTTCAATCTGAAACAAAACAAAATGAAAACAATCATTAATCATGTACTCTGGCGCCACAACACCAAAAGGGCAACAAAAAAAAATCAGGACACTTTTTGGGGGTTGGAGAGAAATCGATCTTAGGAACATCTCAGTTCCCACTGTCATTTATTACTGGCAATTGCAACCAGAGTCTACCTACTAACTAACAGTATTCCCAATTTCCGTCAAAGTTTCTGCGTCACATGACTTTCTTTTTCTGCTGCAATCACAGTTTTGGAGGACAAATTTTCCTCAAAGTTGGTATTTATACTTAATGTTTATTTCCACTGTAGAGCTATCAATATAATTTTCCAGAAGAAATATTTTAAATAAATCTTTGAAGCCAGCAATTTTCGAGTAAGTCGCGAAAAAGTGAATATTCATATTCCAGCAACAAGCGATTTCTTGTACAAAATTAATCGAGTTGCAAAAAATACTTTCTCTCACCACAGTAAGAAAAATTCGCAAAACTGATGTTCGCAATATTTTCCATTAAGAGTAATGTGAAAATCTCCCACAAAACTGGGATGAAACATACCCCGAAACTTTCTTTTAATGCATTTTATATAATTATGATAAAAAGGACAAATTTTCTTTGAACTTGTAATATTTTATTTAATACAAAATCGTGAAAACCTGTAAAACAAAAATTCAGTAAAGTCGGCACACATCCGGTTAACGATTTTGATCGAAACTTTCGTATCGGATTCCATGTGATGGAACTTAAAAGTATGAGATTCCTGAGATTTCTTATTATCGGAGATATTGAATAATTTTTAATTTGAAAAATTTGACCCAATTGCAATACTCCTTACAGGTGTAAGAGAAAGTAAAGCAACAAAATGATTCATAAAACAAAGACATTGAATAAATTGGGAAAAGAAAAAGTATTTACTTAGTGGTACCGGTGGGAGAGAGAGAAAATAAAAACAATCAATAAATACGAAATCAGCAAAAAATAATCAAGAGAAAAGGATTTGCGCAAGACTGGACATTTTATATTAACTGTTACAATATAACTAAAGAGATTCTCTTCAGCAGAGTGGAAGAGACAGCCAGAAAAGAAGAGAGAGAGAACGAAAAGTAGAGCGATTACTTATATGTGTGAGTGTGCAGGGGCCATTTTGTTACTGTAGGGGGACCAGCTGGGGCTATCCAAGAAAGAATCAAGAAAATAAATCACGACCCCATAGCAAAAAAAAAAAAACATGCCTAAAAAAGCAATTTCTTTGCACTAAGAATTCTACTCTTTATATGGGACACTTGGAATAAAGGATTTCCAAAAAAAAAAAAGAAAATTCAACAATTTTTTATTATTACATTTTTAACAACTAATAATTTATTTATTAAAATGTAAAATTAACCAAAACTAATCAATTTATAATAAATTTTTTTGAAAAAATGAAAAATGCAATTTACCGTAATATAAAGTGGATTGGCGGCGGCTTGCCTTTCACATGTTTCGGCTGGATTCTTTTCTTTTGATGTAGAAAAACATGACCCGAGAAAATCGGTCAAGTTTTAACTAACTAAAAAGGATAAAAGCTCGTAAAAACCCGGCCACTAGAAGTTCTTAATATCGACACGTTTTTCTTTGTTTCTTTGTTTTTTTTTTTTGAAAAATTACTTTAAACAACTAAAAAGGAATTTAATGAAGAAAACATCTAACGGTAAGGTTCTTTTTAAAGAAAATGTCTACAAAATATAATAATTTTTTTGTGGGGAAATTAGTAATATAATATGGAATCATATTGTGAATATTATATATTTTAGGATATTATATATAACTCCAAACTCCCTAATAGTATTGTATAATTGCTTAACAGTTTCTCTTAATTACTGTTAGAATGAACACTCACAAGACTTTTCTCTTTCTCTTAATTAATACAATCCCTATAAGAAGTGAGAAATTTTCTTTAAACATTAAATTTTTTACTCATCTGTTCTCTAACATAAACATAAAATGATATGGGGTGGGGAGAGCGACAAGTATCTAACCCGCCAAAGTGATTACATTACGTATAATCCAGAAGAGAGCGCTAATAATATTTAACCAACCGTATAGAACAGTAATATTATTTAATGCAACAAAACTCCGAAGAACTACCCCCTAATTAATTGTTGTTTTTTTTTGTCGAAAATGTTTAAAAAAAAATGGAAATTCCCACATAAGATATTTTAGGTTTTCGCGGCCATTTGAAAAAAAAACACGACTTACTGGGGTGAGCTGCGGGTCAAGTGGTTATGACCCGGAAGAGGCTTATTATAATGCATCCGGGGTGAAACGTCGTGTTCTAGCAAACCATTGACGCGATTCCAACCCGGAAACCATGTGTTTTTTCAATTCTAACAGGTTCGTAATGTAGAATTAATAATAGTTGCATTTTACTGAAAGATATTTCCAGTCGAAAGTTTCAAGCCTCCCCCCTCCCCCCCAAAGAATTTTCAAAAAAATCTATGTTGTTTTCTGAAATGTTTCAAATACAAGTGATGCGGGATTTATGTTTTGTATATAAAAAAATGGTATTAACTGAAGTAAGAGAAATGTGTGAGTTGTTCATACCAGAATCATTGGAGGGTATACTTTATATAATTAAATACTACCTCAGATTACTAATAATTATAAGCAGAATTATTATCGATCGTAGTAGTAGTAACTACATAGTTTAAAGAAAAGAACTAATAAATAAAACTAAATATGAAAATGGGAAGGAAACCATACATTATAATTAAGAATAAAAATTAAAAGAAAAAACATAAAATCCAGCAAGACTGAATATCATCATTTCCGCTTTTCAGAACAAACCACATCAACAACGGCAACATCAAGAACAACCGTACAAGAAGAGCAGAGCAACAGCACTAGGCTAGTAGAGAAATTAGATAAGAGCGACCTCCGTTGTAGCACGCTGGTGAGAAGAAGACAAGGGGGTTGTCTTTAAATATAATGAATGGTTTGCATTCTTCTTTCCCCAGAGCTATTTCTCTTATCCCCCCCCCCGCTGCCGCCGCCGTCGCCAACCTGCTGTTTTTAATGTTTAAAATAAGAAAAAGAAATGAACGACAAAGATGGAATTTATGTAGAAGGCAATTTATTTGACGTCACAGATTCCTCAGAATCACCCCAAAAAAAAAATTTTCCATGAAAATGTTACAAATAAATGTGATTGGTTGATATCTGGCAGTCAGTACTCCACATTTAAAGGAAATTTTCGGGAAAATTCCAAAAAAATTCTTAAACTCATTCTGTAAAGTCGCAGCTGCGGTAAACAGATTTTCTTAAATTTGCAATTCTAGCGATTCTTCTATACGTGTATTAATATTAATACAGGTGGCAGAACCATACATTATACTGAAGTGGTACTTTAGAGCCAAGCTAAACGCTACTGTTCCTCCAGAATCCTCCCAAAATATTCATTTTCCCGGGAAAAATTTCAAACAAAAGTGACTTGCATTTATAGGTTAACATATTACTTGAAGTTTAAAGAAAATCGTTAAAAATTAAAAAAAAAAAACAATCAAACGGCAGTTCCGGTTGATGGATTTTGCCCAAAACCTTCATGTCAATTATTATTATTATTTGTCTGTGGGGAGGGAAACCCTACGCTATCCAAAGCCTCACTGGGCCCATATAGCTACCCCAAGAAAAACAACAATAAACCGGGTCTATAACAAAAATCCAGACCCGGA